>JAYKAV010001764.1:1182712-1214850 GCA_035582835.1 Phoebastria nigripes
TGGGCTATCGCTTTTGCCCCCAACAGTGGCGTGCCACCCCTAGGCTCATCTCTCATGAGCCTGGTTTTATCCCCTTCCCCCTGCGAACCTAGTTTAAAGCCCTCTCGATGAGCCCTGCCAGCTCATGAGCCAGAATCCTTTTCCCCCTGCGAGATAGCTGACCTCCATCTGTCGCCAGCAGGCCCGGTGCCGCATAAACCTCCCCGTGATCAAAAAAGCCAAAATTCTGCCGGTGGCACCAGCCCCTGAGCCACGTGTTGCATCCTGTGACTCACTGATACTGGCATTTAAAAGCCAAGCCAAAACACAAAAGACTTTGGGCTGACAATCAGACTACTCCCTACACCAAGCACAGTGGGAAAGCTGCATCAGTAGAAGATGTAACCACTAAGTGAAAGGGTAATTGCTCTCCAGGCAGCTTAGCAGGCTCGGGTCCATGAGGGGTAGCTTTAAAGGAGAATTTGCAGAGAGAAAGCACGCAGGCCGTTTCATAGGAGTCCATTTTTAGGCAAGGAAACCAAGGGAAGAGAAGTCAAGTTCTAATCGTTTGTCACAGTTCAGTATGCTCTAAATATCAACTCCAAGAACACTGGTGTACCACTGACTGCTGAGCTAAATATCTGGAGTATTTCTTTTTAATTTTTTGAGGCAATTAAGTATAAACAGTGGAGTATTTCAAAGCTCCGGTTCAGCAAAAGACTTGAGCAAATATTTACAGTGTAGTTCCTAGACAAAAAAGAGAGACTGAATTTCATCTTAAGTTTACTGATCTCCTTTTGGATATTATTATACTTGTTAAAATTAATCCAACTACTTGCTGGATATGTGGGATTTTTTTTTTTTAAATTTTCTTTCTCTAGAATCCAATCTGATGCGCTGGGCCAACACACATGTTATTCTGAAGATTTACGGGGAACAAAAGTATTTCCTAAGATTGATGCAGGGCAATTAGTACCACCTCTCTGCTTTCAGTACYGTGATTCATAATAATATAGAACATAATTAACTGTAACATATATAAAAATAAAAAACAAAGGGGGCTGTTATGACACCACTCTGATCACATAGAATCATTTATTTTTTATGAAATACTTATTAAATAAAAAAAAAAAACACAGAAGAAAATAAAAAATGAAAGCCCTTCCAAACACATCTTTCCCAATTACAGGGAGATTCAAATCCTGTGTAATGGCTTCAGATCACTTCCGCTACAAATTAAAGGTATAATATTCTTTGTGTAAGATTCTAGGGCAAGACTAATTAAAGATATGTAATATGGTAGGATGAATAGCTCTGCTTCTCCAAACCTCCAAATCCATAACCCAGACTACTCTTTTTGACCTCCTTTTATTGCTCCACACTGTTTTACAGAACTGTAGCATACAATAAATAAGAAATCTCTCAATGAAATTATCACTTACTGTTTGTTGTGCTGCCACTTTTATCTGCTGCTGTAGTGGTCACTTTTACTGGTGGTTGTGGTGTTGTACCTTGTGTTATTTGTTGTGTAGTACTAGGTGAAGAAGGCGTGGAGTCTAATAAAGGAACGACATTCAAATTATTTCCTCAATTTTGTATACACACATATGCACACACACAAAATACACCTATTGCCCTGCTTGCACCCTAGTTTTAAATTATCAAAAGAATATTTCATTTAAATTGAAGATCAACAGGGACAGAGCTCCCTTTGCTACAGAGAAAGCCACTCCCTGTCCCACAGGTGGGTCATCCCACTGACAAAAAGCCTGCGATAAGGCAGTTAGAAGGTCTGGCTTGGAGCTGCCTTGAGCCTGACCAGGAGGAAGGTCCTGCGCACACCTGCAAGATTTCACCAAAGAGTTCATTATCTGTTAAACAAATTCCCACGCCAAGAGGCACTGCTGCTTAATTTCCTGAAGGACCACTGGAACAGCATCAACAATTAGCTCAAAGAAACTTTCACTTACTGCTTGTGATGGATTCATTTGTAGCTCTGACTGCAGTTGTTGTCAGCACTGATGCTTGCAATGCTGTTGCTTGTGAAGTTGATGCATTCACAGCTTCCGTTACTGCAAGAAAGGCATTTACATCTTTACTGATTTATTTTATCATGCATAAATAGACATCACATACCTCTAGTTGTCTTCTCTCACAAAAGCAGTGAATTTCTGTTTAAAGTCTGGCCCTTACAGAGCTTTCTTACCCACACATTTTTAAAGACGGTTCAAAGTGCATATGGTTGGTATCAGGGGGAAGGTTTGGCCTGTGGACAATCCGCAAGTTGCCCACTGAAAGTTAACAGCTGTAGCTTCCAGCCATCCCCTAAGGAAGAAGCATATGCTCTTTGGGAGTTATACAGAGGTGCTTGGCATGACTGCCAAGGGAAGAAGTGAGGAGAAAGCAGCCTGGTGTGGATGGATGGGATCACTGCACTGCCAGACTGGACTGCTGACTAGCACTTTGCTGCATACCTGTTTAATAGGAGGAGGGATGTAAACTCCCCAGAAAGAAATGCAAGTGACACACATGAACACAGCTTATATATTACAGGTAAAGAACTGAAGGGGAAGAGACTCTAATAGTCTTTGTGCAGTTTTTTCCTCTTCTCTCTGCTGTCCACCTCAAGCCCCAGTTGAGTCTTCTTCTCTGGCTAGCTTTCCCAGACCCTCTTCCTCTGCACCCAGATTTCTGAGGAAAAAAGAGCACACAGCAGGCCTTCCTCTGAGGTGTGCAGCAAAGCTTAGGACATCTTGGATGAGATGAATAAGTGATATTCCCCAGGGTGAACTTGGTGCCCTTTGTAAGGTGGCTGCTGGTAGTTCTCTTCTCCAGATGGGTGAGATTTGGAGGCTGAGGGGAGGGGAAAGGGCTCCCTCGGGTAGCAGGGATCACTTCCAGCTGCTGCTGGTACAGAAAGAGGGGAGCAGAGTTGCCCAAACATCACTAAGGCAATAGCAAGGTTTAAATCAGCGTGTCTTGCTGTTCATGGATGGCATACTGCAGGTCCTATGTGCCCCTGGCACATGCTCAAGGGAACAGACCGGCCAAATTGCTGCCAAGGGATCTGGGCTAAAAAACCCATAACTAATCATTTTAAGAGCCCAGTTTTCAGTTCTGTAATCTAATACAAACAGAAAGTGCTAGTCAGCTACAGAGGCTCATTTCAATCCCTGACATAAACGCAACACGTGTCCTACTACCTCTTCTAGTACTTTTCATGGATGGGAAACATGACAGAATAGGAACAAATCATGACATGAYATGTCATTTTCCCTCATATGACTTAAGTACTTCTAAATGCAATGTTCACACCAGAACTTTTAAAATATAACTTATACCCCCTTCCTCCGCTCTCAGGTTGCTGGCTGTTCACCTAGAATAGCAGTGCCTCAAAGAATGGACCTCCTTGGGAGCTTGCTCCACACCCACAAAGTGCTTTAATCTCATAGTGGGCTTCTGATGCTTTTCTCATAGGCATAAATAAAAATACTGCTTTCCCTTCTGTGACAAAAAGCTGCAAGAGAAATTTCAGTGAAACATTTGAAGAGCTCATTCACTGTGAGGTGTTGGGCCTTTATTAAATGTCTTTGAAACAGACATGAACATCAGGGTTTTTGAAACATAAAAGAACTGCAGCATAATTAGAAAGGGACTAATTCTTCTGTTGTAATAAACATAATGTTATACATACTTCACCTGGCTGCATCTTATTCACCTCCATTACTAGCACTTCAAGTGTATACATCATTATCATCTCAGTGCTTTCAGCTCCAAAACAGACTCATTAGTATCTCCAGTTATCAAAAAAATATAATCCTGTGTCCAGGTTTTCTTCTCTCATCACTTATTAAATGCAACAGTCTTCAATATTCAAACTAATAGAAGAGTTGATATTTAGCTCACATGAATGAAATATGGTCAATATTGATTTTTCATAACTACAAAGTTACAAAATAAGGAGAACTGAATGTGTCAGTTGAAGATGTAAACCAGAATCATAGACTTTTACCATATGAAGCAGATATTTTCTGTGTTAAGTCTTCATAGTTTTAGGACTTTAAGTTTGATCTAGTAAAAACACTCACAGAGAGAGAATGCAGCTTTTGAAACTGAGGGCACTGTTGCTATCCCCTTACCCCCAAAAGTGAATCTTGGCATCAGTAGTTTCAAAAAGTTACCAACAGCATTTTTGCAAATGACAGCTTTATGCACATGTATTCTTTCCTATTAACTGAGGCCCAACATTGGCATATATTGTGTAAATTTTTACTATTAAAGTCCATGTCCTCTTCCGTCACTCTACACCCTGCTGCCCGATCCCTTAACTGTTGCTGTTTCCCAAATTATTCTTAACCTGATGACCTCTTGAACTGAAAGTCTTAGCTAATTTTTTAATATCTGATCACACTTGAACCACTCCCTGAGAGCATAGGAACTCACAGAATTTCAGCCTTTTTCACCTGAAACAGAAAATGCAGCCTGCTCAAATTAACCCTCTCCTTACTAAGATCCCTCAATCCTTTCTTCTTAACAGACTTTTATAAGAGGCCCAGGGAAATACATTGCTCTACAATCACCTTACATGAAATAATTCACCTAATTTCTCCCAGAAGTTGGAAAAGCTGAAAGCTAAAAAGGCAATGGGATCTTCAGAATACCAGATAACAGTGAACTGGAACTCTTACCAGATTTTGATGTTGATGCAGAAACTGTTGCACTGACGGTACTGGTTGGAATACCATCTTCTGAAATAAACACAGAAAGACTCATATTACTTCAGCCACCTTCCAGATCTATTTAGCATTACATAGGCATATAAGGCAGAGAGCAGCAAGGACCTTCCTGGAAAATCAAGTTCAGAAGCCTACTAGCAGAAGCAACCAAATCATACAACTCTGCTAGCAACCTTTTCAAGCTGTATCCTAAATATCTTAGCTTTGCCGTCACTGCTGTAACGGGGAGCATCTGCTACGGCCTCCCCCCTTGGACTGTGGGTTGTATTCCAACAGGTATTAGTATCTCTAAGACCAGTTTGGAAAAAAACCTGGAGCAAACTCCTTGAGTACAACCACAGTTGCTCTGGGTGTTCAGGGTGGAGAATTAACTAAAATAACTGGCTGCAGGAGTAAGCACCCATTCTCCTGCCTTGGAAGAACAAAATTGTACTAGCTCCCTGGCTAGTACAAGCACTTCAGGAAGGGTTTTCAGCATCACCCTGATCTGCAACTGAATGGGAGAGCAAAATGGCACAGACTAATCCCCCAGTGCTTTCAGGTTTGGAGCGTGACATCCTGTCACGCTGCATTAGCATGCTGTAATATAGACATCGCAAAACTGAGTCAGGACAGCATGTCACTATTCTTGTGTGACTCCATTCATGGTAATATCTGCTGGCATTCTCTCTTCTTTTGGCTACAGGGCAGAACAGTCAGCTTTGTTCCCTTTGCTTAGTGTGCTGCGCTCCGATTAACATTTCACGAGCACCACCCGAGGCCTGCCAGAGTCACAGATCTAACCTGGAAAAAAGTAATACATAATACAGTTGCAGGAGCTCTGCAGGCACATACTAAGGCCTAGTCAGATGAGCCCTTACAACTCCTTTTCAAGCAGCATAAGGTGTTGTTGGCCCTCTTGGCAACTGTGCATCTCTAATGGGCCTCAGCTGGGTTGTTGCCCCTTCCCAGTGAGCCCCACTTTCTTGGGCATCTCTTCTAGGTACGCTGCTGCCTTTGCAGTGCCACATCACAGCATGTGCTGGCCAAGTTTGATATGGTATATTCCATATCAAATTAAATCAGTTCCCTATGGGCCTGCTGCTGCCCCAGCCCTAGTCCCCAGGACACATGAATACAGTCAGGCTACGCACAACCCTTTGCCCGGTGCATTTAAAATACTGTTTTTCCTGCCATTTAGTTACCCAGTCAGAATAATGCTTCATAACCCACACTTGAAATACTTTGAAAACAAATTTTGTCCAAATAGACCAAAAAGCAATCTTGTTTCCCTAAACWACGAGCATTTTTCCATCTCTTCACTCTCATTACGAGCTGCTGACAAAGCTCCTGTAAATCCCCACACCACGAGGCCACAGCACTAAAACAGAATGTTTTTTCAACAGTGCCTACATTTCATATAGTTTGTTATAACATCTCTCAATAACTACCATGTCTGTAACACCAGCTAAATGCACTAGCTGGCCAATTAGCTCATTCCCTAGCTCTTCCCTTAACTCAGCATGACTTTGTGGAAAGCCCATTGCAATAGATTATTCACCCTTTAAAGGTGTTCCATTTAATAACCATGTTGATAGGCCAAGATTTCCTCAAAACTGAAAAAATTGAAAATTTAAGTCACAGTTTTGTTATGATTCACAATTTGCTGATTTTATCACAGGCTAGAGATAAACTAAGGTAAATTTGATTAGCAGAGTAGAATAAAGTGGAGTTTTATGAATTAATTGTTTTCTTAAAATGGTGGATAATTAAGTACGCTTTAAAAACAAGTTGAAAGCAACATGCAAAAATGCTTAAAACTAGCCAGGATTTCAGGGGGAATTGGTTGATTAAAAGAAGCGATAGAACTGGTGGCTTATTATGCTCTTATTTGCAATGTTAAGTTCTAAGGAGAATCCTAGGGGCRATAAAAGCAAGAGATCAAAAATATTTGAGAAAAGAACTTTGGCCCATTAAAGACTGTTGCTAGACAAAGAGAGAGACAGAAAGATTAATTTTTCTGCTCACGCCAGGCTGGCTGCAGCCTCAGATGATGGACAACCAATTAAGTTACAATTGCATGTTTTTCGGCAAATTTAGATGCAGTGATCCCTTTGATACGAGAGCACCTCAATGTATTCTGATGTGGGAGTAGCCAAAATCTACTCGGCAACTGCTCCYGCACACAAACCTCTCCCATTTGCCGTGCTCCCTGGCAATAAACTCAGCCAAAAGAGCGTAGGCGACATGTGATGTAGTACCCTTGTGTCTGGAGAACACACGCAGAGCTAAAAGGTGCTCACATGTGACACTGGGCTGAATAAAGGGATGATGATGGTGGTGGTAAGATCCAAAAAGAAAAAAACATGTCTAAAAGTAGATAAAAAGGTGAGAAGAAATCAGAACTGAGAGAAAGATAACAGGACAGGAAGAAGATGAGAGGGGAAGGGCAGGAAGACCCAGAGACAGTAAGACAACAAGGGTTGCAAGGAAAAATAAGAAGGAATTAAGAAGAGCTCGAAAAATATTTGACTCATGGCTACAAGGCCAAAATGAATAAAGAGAAACTGTTGKTTTTTTTTTTTTTCTTTCAGGTTCTCAGAATTTCATTTCCTTTTATTGTCCTTTCTAGCTTGGATTTAAATGGTACATTTGTTCTAAAATTAAAGCAACGGTGAAGTCATTTGTATCTGGTCTTCAGACATGATTTTGAAATGAACGAACTGAAACACTAAACTTCCTTTCTTTTTTAAAATTCAGGAGGAGTCCCTGAATTCAGCCAGGGCTGACCAAAGGCCACAGTTGTCCTCAAACTGCAGCTTTTAATGTAGGCTTCAGTCTCCAATGTCTGAGCTTGGAGCTCTCATCATTTCTTTCCTCTCTCTCACTCATTATTTTTACTTTTACACTGGGAAGACTAAGATAAGCAAGTATTGACCTTGTGTTAATTAGGTGCCCGTCATTGCTATAATCAAGACAGAAAAAAAGCAGAAATGACTGCATGATATTACATCAGTAGTTCTGCTTATACACTACAGGATACTACAGGGCACAAACCACTAAGTTTAAAACACCACATGAAACAGCTCATACAAAAGTGAATGCCAAAAAGTCAAAACAAAAACATTTTTAAAGATTAATAGATTGTTCAAAATATGTATTGATTATATTCATTACATGAATTACTGAATTTAAATGCTGTCTGTTTTGGCATCAAGATCTGATTTCGAAAAGAAATTATTTTTATGGAAAAGTCACTATCACTACAGAAATAGTGAGTGAAATGGCCTGTTTGACATTTTTTCACTTGACCTTGCACTAGGTAGACAGGAGCATATGTTCATATTAAAATCCCTCCATTCAGATAAGCAGTGGTGAGGCCACAGCTGAAATACTTGGTCCAGCTTTGGAAGGGTGTTGAGAAGGTTGTGGATGCCTGGAGCAGGGCTTAATGGAGAACCATAAAAATCATCAGGAGTCTAGAAAAAAATGACCTCTCAGGAAGGATTGCAAACATTGCATTTGTTTAGCCCAGAGAGGGAAAGATTAATAGAAGGCATGATAGCAGCACTCAAGTAGGTGAGGGGCTGCAACAAAGACAGAGGAATAAACTTCTCATTGTGTCTGCTGAGGATGAAACTAGAGGTAATGGACAAGGGAAATTTGGACTAGAAACTTTGCAGGTTTTTCGGTGCCTGTGTCAAGCTGATGGCATAACAGCCAGAAGCTAGTGTTTTAACCATTTTCCTGATGGGAATATAAGATATTCCCACTCAAAAACCAGACCAATACCCAAAAGACTGTATCTGGGAGCAGTTACCAAAGAGGTGTCCTGAGGAAACCTGTACATATTAATTCCCTGCTTCAAGGCTATAAAACAGAATCTATGGGTGGTGGTGTTATATTATGTTTTTTTATTGCATATTATGTTATATTATGTTTGTTTGTGTGACCCTGGGCCTTTGCAATTATACACAAGTCATGGAGAAGTCAAAGTTGCTTTCTTGCTTTCTGTCTTTCCACACCATCAGAAATAAATAGTGATCTTTTTCCAGGAAGCAAATGATAATTCTGCCAGCCCCCACGACCATGGTAGAGCCTCCTGTAACAGCTGTTCCAGCAGTATCTGTGGGAAGACTGTACACTTCATCTGACATTTTGTCCTTTCTGGACAAAGTTATAGCTGTCCTTGTGAAAAAAGCTGGTACTGATATTCTCAGAGTTCCCAATAAATAGCTCCTGCCTGACAATGTACACAACCTGTTTACTCCTACCTTGGAGCTCTGTTGTCTATTATGTTTTCTCTTTCATTTTCATTTATTGCTGCTTCATCTCTTCATTCTCTTACCTGATCTTTCCCCAGGCCCAGTGTAGTTCTCGCACTTATTTCTGTTTTTACTCCTCACCCATCTTTCTTTCCTGGTTCATTACCTTCTACCCTAAACCTTGAGATAAATTTCTTTCTTCTTTCGTAATGCATTTTTGTGTAAAGAGGCCCACATCCTCCAAAGAAAAAAAAATATGGTTTCCCTAATGAGTAGCTCATCTCCCATCAACCAGTCATTGCACAAACACCAGTCCCATGTGTGGAGAGAAAAAACAAGTTTTGGACACTGCTCAAACCCTACTCAAGCCCTCCAAACAGAACTCAAATGCACCTGAATACATTAATTCAGGGGTCAAACTTAAGGTTTAATTCCTGATGTAGAAATAGGCCTTCTACATGGGCCTTCTACCTGGTGAGGTTTAGCATTTAGGTGCTTCTGGGCTTTCCTCCTCAGTAATGTTCTGCGGAGGCCCAGGTTGCGCTTCCAGCTGAGGGGCAGAAGGCAGAGTGCTATAAGCAGTGTTTGGGAAACCTGGGCTCAGTTTCCTGCACAGCTTCAGGATAATATTCTGCCAAGACCATATAAAGCAGCTTTAAAGTAGCTGCCACCGATGTTTATGGCTGGTTTGTAACTATACAGTGTTGGCCAGTTCTCCAAGGACCTACCCGACTTTCTGCACGTCTGTGGCATCCACGCTGAAGTACTGTGCTACCATAAATAGCGTGTGAGCTTGCCGGTTTACAGCTCTCCTGGATATACCATCACAAATAAGATAAATGGCTATGACTGTGGAGTAGAGATTACTCCAGTCCTCCCTGGTATGTCTATGTAGAACAATACAGTTTAATTAGTTTAGATGGAGCTTCTGGAACTTAATCTGTCTCATTCAGATCAACTTGGGTATTTCTATGTATTTTGCCATGTAGACACTCCCTGTGTCCCATTTTCCAATCGATAAAAGAGGAATAACAGTATGTTCTTATTTTCTAGAGGACTACAAACTGCAACACACAATGGCACCACACTGTAGCATTAATGGAGTTAGGCAAGAAACACAGAGATTTGCAGGTCAAGATCTCAACTGCATCTGCAGTTTTTATCATTTGGATCTTCCAGAATAACAATATGGATACAAGCTGCAACATTTGCATTTGCAACCGATCTCAGCTTTCTCAGTATTTTGCTTTGTCTGGAGCATGTGTTCAGTGCAGAATCAACCTTCTGAAAATACTGCAGAAAGCTGTAATGTAGGACAGAGCAAGGAATGGGATTAATTTTAGATAACTGTTGTTAATTCAGTCCTCCCTCTGCATTTCTGCAGCTTATTTTATTTCCGCTAGATACAGCTTTTTTTTCCCCACATTCTAATTGCACAAATTAGAGCCACCTAATACCAAGAGAAATGCATTGCCAGGAAATCTGCAGATTCAGGACAGGCATGTTTCTAAGATCAGAGGGGTTTACCTACAGTGTTTCGATAAATCTTAAGAACAGTCATCCCTATAGTACTTTCAATTTCATCTCGAGTATTTTGTTAAGACTGAAATCATTACATGAAACTCCCAAAAATCAAAAAACAGTGCTGAATTGAGGTCACAGGTTAGTCACTGGTTGGCTAAAAATGACTAACCCATACTATGCAAATTATTTAGAAAACCAGCAAGCACTGCAAAAAATCTTAGAGGAAGCATACATGCTTCCAGATCACAAAAACTTCCATTTGGGATGTACTGTTAGAAGAGGCTTAAGTGCAATTTTAACAGTATTGTTTGAAACCATCAATTCCTTTCTTCCTATTCAAAACCTCTAAGATCACAAATACAAAATCCATGAATTAAAACATTCAAAAAAAAAAAAAAAAAAAAAAAAAAAAGAAATATTAAAAACCTGCAGAAATTGTGTTCTAAAAGAATTAATTTGATAAACGTAATACTCTTTCTAGTACATTTAATCCTTAAGGACTCAAACTTAAATCTTTCCTCTATAGTCATATCAGCTAGATTTTAAGGTTCTGATGTAATCCAGTGAACGGCTGGAGCTGATAACAGTGTGTAGTAAAGGATGTTAAATTAAACAAAGCCATTTGCAAACTTCATGAATTTGAAGCAAACTCAAAGAAAAATACACAACCTTCATGTTTTCATACTTCTTCGGTATGCTAAAGCAATACGCAAGGCATGGCATGCCTCACACATACATTCAGATGTGTTTGTAATAGTATCTGCACACAACTATTCATGCTGTGATAGCACTTGGTGAACGGAAAGCTGCATCCCTAATAACAGTCCCATGCTGGATCACCGCCACTGCAATATCATCACGAGTCAGAATTGCAAAGTGTTTTTCCAGCCTGGTCTCACAATGCTTTTGCACTTCTGCAAATGCTCTTAATACAGCCTTCTGCAATATAAGCCATTTTCCTCCTCACAGTTTTCTCTGTTGTGAATATCTTACAACAGCAACTGGAAGGACTACGTGGACCCTGAACGAAGTTACACCAGTCACATTTAAGGTGAACCCCTGAGATGTAGTCAGACACTACAGGCAATGCTAAAAACCATAAGGCAAGGAAAGAGACCACATTCTTTGCTGCCTGATGCCAACCAGCTGGAAGCCTGTGACTCCCGCTGCCTAGGGAGGTGGGAAACCACCTCCCGTTTGCCAAGCTGTTACCTTCCTTTCAGTCACGCCTCTCTTCAGCAGCAAACTGAAAACATACTATACAAATCCTACACRTTGAGATCTTACATTTAAGTTCAACTTTCTACTTCTCCACTGTAGCTCCTGGTCCTGGTTTGCAGGCTGGTGTCACAGGACAGAGACAACCTGCTATAAAAGAGTGGGAAGAAACATGGGCAGGAGCATGGGGGAAGACACCAAGGCAGGAAGGAGAAGGTCCTGGGCTAGAAGGGCATAGCACCCTCCCTGCAGAAAGCAAAAGCACCTGAAAACAGGAGAGAGAGGAAGACGTTAGGGAAGGGAGAGCATAAATGCAAAGCCCCATAGCTGGAAAGGGAGACAGCGACAGGGCTGCTCCTGCATGGCCTGGGAACAGACAGCAGCAACTGGGGCAATGTGGGACTTGGGCTCTGCAGAGGAAACGCAAACCAGGTGGGCTGGAGGCACCCAGCAGCAAGAGCTGAGGAGAGGAAGGAAAGGGAGGGAGCTGCCGCAATTTCTCCATCAGGGAACAGGGAGAAGGCAGGAAACGCAGCTGTGGTGCCAGCACTGCCCCAGTGCTGCTCCTGCTCCCCCAGGCATGTGGCTAGCATGACCCAACACCAAGCACTAGCAGAGAGCTGCTGGGAATTACTAATTCCCCAAGCAAACAGCACTGTTTCCACAAAGCCTGCTCAAAGCACCCAGCAAACAGCTCCTGCATAGGGAGCCACCACACAGAGAAACACTGAAAAAGCAGCTGCCAAGGACCGGCCTCAGCTAACGTGGCTGTAGGTTGTTGAGCAATGAGAAGGGTTGGACGAGTGCCCCCGTGTTTTATTGCACATCTGAAACAACCCAAGCATGCTTCGCCTCTCTGCATGTGTGGACATAGAAATCTGGGCACTTACCAGCCAGTTTCATGGTTTCTTTTATTGACTCAGAAGAAATGCAAACTCCCTATCAAGGGCTTTTAATCACAAGCTTTCTCAGTGCACTTTCTGCTCTTACGTGAAACTTGGTGGATATCTTTATTACTGTGTACTACAGAGGGATGAGCATATTGTTTGCACACCATAAAATAATAAATGTGCTCAGCATGCTCGTCAGCACTCCAGCCTGCCTTGGACAAAGGCTCCAAGCTCTGTGCTTCTCTTTATTTAAACCTGCTAAACCTATTTAATAGGTTTTAATTAAACCCTTTAAAGCTATTTAAACCACCCTTTGATGGTGATATATTTGTCTGTCCATGTGTAAGATAAAAGGTAGGAGTTACTAAGGGTTATTTTAGTGTATGAAAAACAAACCGCCACCCCCCTTGTGTTAGTCACGCTAAATCAATTTGAAAATGTCTTTAATGGGTGCAGTTTCATATAGAAAGAGCTTTTTACATATTGTGCATCGCTGAGTAGAACAAGMAAAAGAAAGAAAGGAGAGCCCCTTCCCCTGCAACAGGAAAGAACAGGAGCGTTGGTGTAAGTCACCCCCACCCAGAAAGCGGAGAGAAAACGATGTCCTTCTCCGGGTACTGCTTACAATGCTTTTTTCTTACCATACTATTTGCAAGCCTATTTTTGTTTCCCAGGAAAGAGTGTGTTTGGGTAGGGCAGATATGAAACGGCCAGAGGGGAAGCTGAGCCCAGGTCAATCGGTAGCTCTTCTTTGCAACGTGCTGCAGCAGTTAGTAAAATCATAGTTCTCCTGCTCTATGTTTGTGATCCAAATGCACCTCCAGCAACATGACTAATTGTATAATTCAGGAAAAGGTCACTGCAGTGTCTGCTATGATGTATTTATTTTTGGCACATCCCGGATCAGCCTAGACACCCATTTCAGCCACACCCGCCCATGCCACTCTGTTCCTGACAAAGCTCTGAAAGCCTCTGGAGCATCAAAAACCTGTTCCCATCAGAAAACTTCTGTGGAAACACTGTAAATTGCTTCTGTAACTAATGTAATTCCATGCTCAATTGAGTCCCTCTTCATCTTTTCCACATTGCCTAGAACAAAGGTTAAATGGTACAGAATATCCCAAAGGGAAAGCCCAAAATGGGCTTTGCAAGCCCAAAGTGGAGTACAGTCTCACTRGAGTTACATTATACGCAAGGATGAAGGATATACTTTGAAAATATCTGATTTCTGTAACTGGCACATATAGCTGATTAAGACCTCCTTGTCTGAGTATCTTGCAAAGCTGATTGAATACTCATGTTATTTTGAATTTCTACCAATCTGATACAACTGAGAAGCTCAGATGCGAAACTGAAATGCTTTTCTCACATGCTTTATGTTCCAAAGTAGGAATTAAAAAAACAAAGTTGTTACTAGGAGAGCACTTGAAGCAGACGGTCAGCACTGAGGACCTACACTACCAAAGAGCAGTGGGAACTGCTGCGATAGCCACGCCAGCACCCACGCTGATAACCAGCTTCCTAGTGGAGCAGAAAGTGGACCATGCTTAGGCTTGCCAAAACTCTGGGTCCCAGTCAGTGCACTGGGAGGTCATGGTGAGCTGGGAGCTGATCATCTCATGTTGGTGAACAGCTATAGACATCACTTGTACTTCTATTGGCAATTAGTGTAATTTTATTCCTCATGACAATTACAACTATTGTGAATGAGTTGTTCCATTCCTACTCAAACCCTTCTGCTCTTCTTCTCCCTTGGCCATTTCTTCCATAAATAAGCAATCCTCATTTTCCAGGTTTTGCATCTGAAAACAGTATTTTCTGCCAGTTCTTGGAAATGCAAGGTGAATGCAATTAGGGAGAAAGCAGACAGTGCATTTTAAGAAAGTGTCACTAAGCCAATAAGATAAATTGTGCGCTAGTTCACCTAAATTCAACAGCATTGAGACACACTAGCTACATGATGATATTAGCACAGGGAATGGCTTGCAAACGGAATAATATATTCCTCTGAAACCATTTGAACTAGACAGGATAAACTGTGCAGAGAACCAAAAAACAGTCCTGCACCAGGAGATTTTTTTGCCTCTAATATCTGTGCTGTGTCCTTCCCTTGCTGTCATCGGCACATCTCAGGGATTGGGTTATCTGGCATAGATCTTTAATAAGTTCTTCCTCTTGTTACATGTTGGAAACTCCTGTAGCGAGTTGTTGCAAGTGAAGCCCAACAGTTTGGTAAATACATTTGATGCCTTCTGAACCACAGCAAATATATTAATACCCTACTTTTGTAAGAAAAAACCTTCCTGAAGAGAAGCTAAAGCTGCTCTACTGTAATAGCCTTTCATGGACAGCCAGCTTTTGGTCCTGGCTATAATTTCCAAGATCTATATGTTTTGTAGCAAAGCAGAGTTAAATTCCATAGGATGTCCAGAAAGCTCCATAATTCAAAGAATTCAGTAGTTTTCAGAAAGAGATTTTAACAGTCCTGTGCAGAAATGAGTAACTACAATTGAATTGCGTGCTGACCCCAAACATTTCTTTCAACATACCACAGACTTCGGCCTTTACAACCATCTGTAGGAGTCAAGGGGAAATGAGTTTTGGACAACTTGGTAGGAGTTTCAGRGAGTCTGTAATTCCTGGGCAAAAAAAAAGCCCAAATTTTGGCTCTTGGGGTCTTTGAATAGCAATGGAAGCATTAGCCATGCATCATGTCCAAAGTCGCCCCTCTCTACCCGACGTGACTCGGGGAATTTGGGGCTGAAAACATTTGAATTTCTCATTTCTTGCCAGAGCAATCCTCAACTTTTTCGCCATTTCACCTAACAATGTTTGGTGATATTTTTGCTTCCACAGCCTTTGAATGAGTTCGCAAACACTGATATTGACATCATCTATATTGCTGTGATATATAACCCATGCTGAGATGAGGAGGGGTAATTCATCTGTCCAAAAAAGATGATTTCAGACTGTCCTCACACTGGGATAGATAGCACCACATGCATTAACATTTTGAAGGTTATCAACAGCGTTATTTCAAATAAAAACCTAGACTCAGTGTTGAGCATGCAAAGAAGTGGGAGAACTAGTAAAAAATGAAGGAATATATGGGGCTCTGATCACTTCAAATAATTATCATGCAATGAAAACATGCCTCAACAAATAAGCAAGGTATTTTACAGAGGAAAATAATGTGAATCCTCRGCCACGAAGGTAAGTAAATCTCCTGGCGCTGTTTTCCTCAGACTAACTAAAATCCAAAGCTTTTGCCATTCTGATCAGTTGTTGCCTCAATAGCCAAACCTGTCAAGCCCAAATATGATATTAATCTCCTGCTAAAGATTATGAAAGAAGAAATCTGCAGGAAGCATAAACATCTCATTAATATAATCAGGGATTTAATTGATTTAACCCTAAAGTTTTGATTACACTGACACTCCTCAAACCAAGTACCACACTGAGAAATCATGACATTAAGACAAACTGAATGTGCTTTTTAGAATGATTACATATCTTGTAGAAATCTTCAGACAGTGAGGCTGGTATAGTGCTCCCATCCTGGCAAAACGCGTAATTTCATTAGAGTGATAAGACAAGGCAGAAAGGTTACAGCAGATAAATATGATGCAAAACTATGTGCCACTTGCTCCGTGGTTTCAGCAACCTGAGATGCGTTGCTATCTACAACATGCAGCTAACACCCAGGAGCATGTTAGTACCATTGGAAAAAAGAGATTAAAAATTGTTGTAAAAATACTCTAATGATAAATAGGCTAGGATTTTCACCTATACCAAAGTCAAGCAAACATCCACTTTCCACATAAAAGCAGTCAGAAAATCCTTGCCTTGTTACTAGTTTGAAACATAACCTTTGGAGCATTAGCTAGTTAGTCTGGCCTGAAAGGGGACGTTGTCTAGCCTGGCTGCCGAGAAAAAAATTATTTGGAATTAATTTGGACCCCTCCAAACCAGCCTCTAGTACATGTGCAGGTGCTATCAGAGGGCTTCCTACCCCCTTTCTACCTCTCCTGCAAGGGGACAATACCCCAGCAGATCACACGTGCTGAATTTTGTTCCCTTAGACCATTATATCAGCAAGTGATCATCAGAGCACAGCTTTCTCACATGGGGATGTAGGTTCAGAAGGCACAGCGTAGAGATAGCATCATATTAAATTGTGCCAAACCACTTTTCTTATTGCAGGTAGGTCTGGCTGATACAGCATGCCACTGTTAGGGCATCCAAGGATCCACTTTCACAAGATGAATGCCAAGGTATCACTACCTGATAGCTCAGGTGCTGCGACGATAATGGTGGCTCACATGGCAGGACATGGTGCGACTCAGGGTTTCGACTCTTCTGTTTAAATCTGGGACACCTGTTTTTAGAGTGCTAGCTGAAACCAAAAGTAAATGGTTGTCTTCTAGGGGAGCCAGGTCTTTAATTCTTGACTGGTATTTGGAAATAACAGCTGCTACACACACAAATCCAACATTGTCTCTCTGTTTACAGAATTGCAAAATAAAACCATTGAAGGGTCTTCCTTGAGTTGTCTCAGCAAAAAATACAAACAAAAACCACCCCACCCCCCCTTCATGAGGAACACAAGTAATAAGGATGTCTTTCCCATGTGATTTTACTGTGGGGCCTCAGTCATCTTTAGACTGTACCAAATGGTACCAGTTAAAAATACTCCCTTCCCTAGGTTAAGAGTTTCTTAAAGATTATTTTTAATTTGTATTTTTGCAGGTTTTTCACACAAGACTCAGATGTATAAACAATTGGAGACCAAATTCAAGGTCCTTTCCTATTTAGAAAAAACCCACAAAACCAAACCAAGCCTCAGCAGATCTTTTTTCCTAATTTATAAAGGAGTAAAGATTAATAAGAAATCTAGGTTTTAATCCAGATAAAAGAGACAGCTAAATAAAAGAGAAAACATTCTGGTAAATTTTCAGAAGAGACAACCATTTGTTGGGCATGTTAATATGGCATTATGTATTCTCAGGTTTGGAGCCGAATGCTGCAGGCAACTTGCCCTTCAAATTCAGTTTCTATTTATTTTGGCTGCAAATCATAATCTCCTTATCAAGCAGGTATCAAGCCATCTGCTTCTATCCTCAGTAAATGCAGTAAACTTGCATTCAGGTTTGGGGCTAGAAGAAGCAGTTTTCTTCTGTCCAGTAATAAATACACCTTTAAAATCCATGAGGCAAAACTGGCCCAATATTAGAAAGCTCTAATGAATGAAAGGAATGTGGCAGCAGGGGGAAGAAAAAAAAAAAAAAAAGAAAGAACAAAAAAAATCTGTACAGGAACAAAAACTCAATTAAAGGCTATGGTAAGCTCCAGCACTACAATGTGATTTTTGAGAAAGCTAGTCTTGCAAACTGCTAGGAATGGTGGAAACACCCAAGACACTTTTTTTCACAACAGGCAAACTCTCAAGAYATTCAAGGTTTGGGTTCAAGCAAGATAAAGGTGTGAAAAAGCAGCTGGTTATCTAAAGCTTATTGACATTTCTCAAATTTTCAGAGACGAGACAACGATCCGACTGTGACAGTCTGGGCCTTGCTGGTCTCTCCCAGAGCACAGCCATGAATAATAACCCAGAATGAGGGGAGACCGTGCTCAAAAGCTTTAACTGCTCAAAACGATTCAGTTAGTATTTCATTTTAAAAATGAATTTTTTAAAAGACTTGAAGGCTTGTGAGCTGAGAGCACAGAAGATGGAAGAGGAAAAGGCTATCGATCTCCTCCAGTTAACATCGACAAGAGCAGAGTTCAGGSAGCTGCAAATGTATGTAACCACTACAGGAGCCCTGTTTTAGTGGAACTTTTCTCAAGCTATCCGCCTGGGAGCCAGGATTAATCTGCTGTGTTGTAGGGTTAGGATGATGTCCCACACTCCACAACATCCCCTTAATGAGGAAGGGGGTTGGGAAGCGCGTAACTTAGGGTTCATCCACAGTGTAATGGAACAGCTCCAAATTGCTTCAGTGGCCTTTGGACCAGGCTCTCAATGCCAATGTTTGCTCCTACCTTTCCAAAATGAAAAGCACCCTTGTTTTTTGTAGTGCCATCAATTTTGACAAAAGCACTCTTGGAGAAAGGTACTGCTAGCTGTCAACAGGGGTCACTAATCAGACATTAATAAACCCACCCACTGTACATCTACAAGGCGAGACAGTACATTCCAGCTCCTACATTTGAGTGCATAACCTGAACACACCCAGACTGGTGCTAAGAGGAGCACAACCCCGCTCTTTTCTGCTATCATTTCTGCAAGAAAGAGACCCGGGTGCCTGAGTGAGAAGGAAGCTGTGGTACGCTACAAGCATTTTGTGGAGGACATCTGCGCCGTGTAGCCATARCCATGCTGTATTACAAGGCCAAGGCACAGGAAGATGTAACCTCAAAGCACTTACATTGTGAGCACATGCCAATTCCTCTCCCCTCGTTTTTTTAGAAGAACAAACTTCACCTTTACACATTTTAAAAGTAATTACATCTTAATGCAGACTCAAGAGCATTTATATTTGATTACTATCCTTTGGCAATATATTCTTTGACCCATTCCAGTGCTGTCTGTTGTTTAAAGCTGGAAATGCTATTAACTAACCCAGAAAGCATTTCTATTTGCGATATGTTTTGGAGCAGGTAAGAATAAAGGGCAATRTGCCAGGAGGACTGAACACCTTAAGATAAGCATGAAGGAACTCCTGCTTTAAGTATGTCATTTAGCTCTCAAAGGATTGAGAAAAGCCTCGAGAGGAGGGACGAGTTGTCAGGAGCGGCCTCCACATCTGTACATAACTGAGCCTCTAGTAATTTGCTGACAGAGGGTAGATCCCACGAAAACATTAGGGACTTCTGAGGATGCAAGATCCCAAGGTGAATTAGAAAATTACCAAGAAAGCACTGCCAGAATACAGGCTGAAGACAAGGCATGAAATCTGGAAGCCCTGCAGGAGACTTGGTATGTTCTTTACTAACCACAGTGGAAACATCCTTGTCCACTTCTGCATGATTTACAAAAGATACAAAGACAAGCAGCTTGTGTGTATTATGTGAAGAGGCTGCAAGCCCACACATTACTTGTCTTGGTAAGCTTTGAAGACAAACTACCCCAAAATCTGGGGGAGGGAGTATTAAAACACCGGGGTGTGATTTGACCTTCTCTAAATTTTACTGAGCATAATTTTAAAATACTAAAAGTGTTTCTGAGCAACTGGAGAAATGTCTTGCTGCTGTCTCCAATGCTCAAAAAAGTGAGACTAAGCATGAGGGAGACTGGTGTCAGCCTCCTTATCATCCATTCCTCTCTTCAGATAAGATCCTGCCGTTACAGCCCAGATGTCCAGGACACTTTAGCAATCACAAACAGTGGAAATCCAAAGACTTTGGTCCAGCCTCATATAACAGACAACAAAACTGCTTCTGTCTTAACACGTGATGCACAGGGTAGCCTGAAGGAAGCCTGATCAGATTATGTTCTTTTACTTTCACAAGGTAGATAGAGACATACGCTGAATTTCCCCACACATATTCTTAATTTTCTAATGTGAATTTACCAACAGCATTTCACTACCGTGTCTACCTTGCAATAAAAAATAATACAGAACCAAAGTTGTTCAGAGCAAATGTATCCCATATGAAATTTGTTTATTCACTGTCATCAGTTCTGCCCTGTTCATATCACAGAGAGGAGGGAAAATCCTTTTTAAGAAAAGGATTGTATAAAATCAACAGAATCCCTCCCACCTTTGCATGTTGCTTTCTGATAAGCTTTATGGACTGTTGTGTTAAATATGCTCCTTTTGATCCAACTCCACTTTGCTTTTCAGAAGTTGTGAAATTAAAGGTTTAACAATGACAGGAAGGCTATTTTTACTAGGAGTAGCAGACAGAGAATAAATAGTACCTCAACACAGACTTTCGGTGCTTGTACTTACTTAACATAGTTTTAAAAGCAGTTCTTTCTGGGGCACTATCTTAGTTTTAATCTCCTATATTGATTTTTTTTCCCCTAACAGCAGTGAGCCCAAGCAATAGCATAAGCTACACCACAAAAGACATTCTAGATTTTAACAAATAATCTCAGCAAAAGTTGATTAACTTTTTTTAGATCAGTTAATCTAGTATTATCAATTTTTTTAACTTCTGATTCATAAAATCCCTTACAGGCAATCTATAGGCATTTGTGGAAGCTTTGGTTATGAGTATTCATACCAGAGGGCCAGCAAATGAAAGTACAGATAAAAAGCAGATTTGAGTTCAAATGTATCTTTTGACAAAGGTGATGATAGACTCTTGCCCTTGTTAGAGTTTCTCTCACTCTTTCAGGTTTTACTAGTTAATTCCACTGTAAAAGCATGATCTTTCAAGCTAAAGAATAATAAAATAGCAGTTCAGTGACCATATGAACACCACAAAGTTTGATTAAATCTGTGCATTTGAGAATCACTTTTAAAAGATACTGCACTCAGTAACTAATATCACCCCTAGGCTTGCATCCCTCATTATTTGACACTCGATAAATGCTGTAAGACCCTATATCTTTGGGGGCAAACCCAAGATAATTTCTGAGAGATACCCTTGGCCAAACTTATTGCTGGCATAGTGCCAGGGAAATCCATCAGAATCGATTTGATTTGCAAGAGCAGTATTTGCAAAATCTGACAGACATTTCAATTCCCCCCTTAAAGACATCTCTACAAAAGATTTTCTTCAAAGAAGAAAAACAGAACAGAAAACCTTTGTAAATATACCTCTGCTTTTAACTCCTCTCAGATTGAGGAGCTTCATGACACCTAGAAAGAGAGCTGTCACAAAAATACAATGGCAGGAAAGTTTTTCACAGAACACATATAACTCAACTACCAGTTAGTACCTTCTTTTCCTCCAACACACGGTCTTTCAATCACTGCACTAAAAAAAAAGAAAAAGCATCCAGCCACTGACAGCTAAGCTTATGCTCACAAAACACCTCACAAATGTGACAAGTGTATCCAAAAAAGCCAAAGAACTTACCTCCCACAGTGCAAACACAGAGTACAGCTAGGAAAAAGGCGGCAATCCCCAGGAGCTTCATGCTTGGTGGTGGTGGTGCTGTCAGCTCTCCCTTGCACAGCTGGGCAGGGAGTGCTCTCTCACTCTGAGGCAGGCCTTAATTACTCCATGGAAAAAGGTGTGTAGAGACTGTGCCTAGCCACTGCCCATTCCTGCTTATTTTGGGGACTTTGATAAAGAACAGGAGGAAACACAACATACTCCCTCTGGGAGTTCAGTACGGAGGAGATTTATTGTTTCAGTCCTTACAGGAACTCCTTTTCTTTGGCAGTGAACCATGTTTTTGTTAATGCATTATTTTGTTCTTCTTCGGCCATGAGGTCAGGAAGGTTTTTGAACAGAGGCAAATCTTTCCTTAGGATATGCTATACATCACCAACTTCCATACTGTAGCTGGGAATACTTTTAAAGGGAGCATTTATGAGCAGCGAGGGAGCCCAGGTAGCAGGGGATAACGCAGCCAGTAACAGAGGAGCAAAACAAGCAACAGGAGCCCTCACCTGGCTCTTCTTTGTGTTGTGTAAAGTGGCTTTGGTGAAAGTCACAGCTGYTTCACGTTAAAGGCAGAGAGAGTGCCTCTTTGAGAGAGCTGCTATCCTGCAACTGAGAGGATGTGAGGGATCACCAGCACAGGACGAGGAAGTGACTCCAGCAAGGTGCCCCAGCAGGCAGAGGCTCTGGGCTCCACAGAGTTAGAGCTGGGTGTATGGTTTTTTTCTTTAAATGAAAATTGGGCTTCTTTTATTTTTTTTAATTTGAAAAGTTGCAACTAGCCTTGACTGTGTCTGCTCCATTAGTAATGGAAAGGGATTTTTATGCTTCTGTATATGTACTTGCTGTGCCATGGGATGGGAATATAGTCCCCAGAGTGAGCCTCTTACCTGGGCTGTCTAACAAGCCAGCGCAGAATCGCTCTCTTCTCCTCAGGACCCGCTGATCTGGGAAACTTTGGTATCCCTCCTTTTCACAGCCACTTCTCCGACTTCTGTGGAAGAAACCCGAGCAGAGCTCTAGAGTTAAAGGCTATCAAAACATGATCTTGTAATACTCTTGTGCTCTGTGCCTTAATGATTCAAGGCAGCTGATGGCAATTAATCACAAAACTTCAACCACAATGATAATGTGGTGCAGTATGTTTGCTCATCTCCCTCTYTGTCAACTCTCAGGAAAATTTGGTGGAAAAATTGACCTCACAAACAGCCTAACTCATTAAATAGTCAACCCTACTTATTGCAGTAACTAAGATTTTTTTTTTTTTTTCCCCCTTATGACTGTTTCTCACTATAAGGGGAAGTTTTGGAACAGCTTCGCATGCAGGAACTCCCAGGAGCTAAGCCACAGTGCTTCCAACAACAGTACTGTTTTATTCATGGGATGAGGAAAACGGTAGCAACTCAGCATCGTGTGTGGAATAACTTCTGTTTAGTTAAAGAAATTACATTTCTACATTTTAAGGCTATGACACATCCTCTGCCTATTGCAGGTGACAGAARCTGGTGCTCAATAGAAATGTGATGGTAGTCAATGAATTTCTGGCACTTCATTTGGAGAATCTTAGGTATTTGCATCCATGAGAGATGCAAACATGTAAGTTCTCCTTAGCGAGACTGTGTTTTCAGCATCATTGGAAAAGATCACACAGTAATACAAACTTGACTCAGAGTAGAGGTGGGCCACACAATGACTCTTTTGTCAAGCTGATTGGAGCATATGACAGGGAGTTAGTGCCAGTGCTCTGTTTTTATCCTAGTTTTGTGCTGACATAGGACCTAAAGTTAGAATGGGCTAGAAAAGCAGTAACTACTGCAGCAGAAAGCCTTCAAGCAAGAAGATAAATCTGAACATGGAGAGTGAATTCATCCCAGGTTAGTGCTGTTTCTGATGCGGTAAGAGGGACTCTAACCTTTTATTTACTGCATTGCCAAACCACCACCTGACATGTTAATTTTGAAGAAGGATATGGAAAGGAATATTATTTTATTGACTGAAATGAAACCTCTGCAAAATCTAAGAGGCCTAAGGACAGGATCCTTTCCTTGGGTTTTGAGACCCAGAGAAACTATCTGAATGCCTAAGAGAATATTGATTCAGTTCAGTGCTGTTCATCTGAGTAGCAGCATCCCAAAGAGTCCTCAGTGCGCTGCTGCTGCTGCTGAAGATGATGATGGTGGTGGTTACCTGCAACTCACTGAAGGCAGAAACGGCACCAAGTGTTGCAGCCCTGCAGTAGCTACCCATATCACAGGTACAAGTGTGGAAAAGGCTCACCAACCTCATGCAAGGGGTTGGGAGGGAAAGAAAGAGAAAGGGCCAAGTGTCTTTCTTTGCCATACACCATGTCATGCAACTTGAGTTGTTCCTCAGAGAGTCCTAAGGCAACTTACTTGCCTCCCTGAAGCATCAAGAGAACAGTGCCCCTCTGAGATACTCACTAACATCAACATCAAAGGCAGCTAACTTTTGCTAGATCAAACTTAGTATGGATAGCAGCAGCAGCACGCACAGTAAGGAATAATAGGAGTAGAAGGGGAGCAGCTCAAATAAGTCACTGAAAGAAAAACTCTGGCCAAAGCTGAGTTGTAGCTTCTGGCTTGCAGTATCTGAGCTGCAGAAGAGAGATTCTCACAACTCTTGTCAATGGAAACATTTTTTTTTTCCTTTAAAAAAAAATCATTTAAGGTTTTTGAAAATTTCCAGTGACCTTTCTAGCAAAAGATTATTCCTTTATGTGTTCACTGAACAGAAATCTTCTCTTTTTCTCCCTACCAGCAAAAAAGTTTTCCTTTATTGAATAAATGTTTTTCTTTCTTTCCTCAAACCCAGAAACTTAGCTTCAGTGCCAACTTATACTTTGTTTTATAAAGAGAAATTTGGTCATTGCTGCCAACTGTGGTATTACTGCCAGTGCTAGAATATCTGGAGTTTCACTTTGAGCCCTAGAACAAGTGACTGTGTGACAGTCTCAGTTTCCACATTTTTCAAGTAAAATTTTAGCCCTCCTAGTTGCAGAAGAAAACTTGAAACATGACTAAAGAGCACTCTAGAGAATGAAAGGACTCTCTGTTTCAAAATCCTGTTATTTTGTAGTCCAATAATGGCTGAGGTAGCCTGAGTTATATATTTATTTTTGCCAGTGTGGTATTTCATTATTAAAGGGAAATCATTTACTGCCACAGTGGATTTGCAGTTACAGATTTATTGTCTCAGGCTGTATATATATATTCTTTCTTAGTTCACATTGCTTGGAGCAAAACATTGCCTTTTTATGCACAGTTCTCCTGAGAGGTTTAAATAATCCCCTTCAGATTTAGAGAATGTAAAAATTTTACATATTGTTCAATATTCTTGAAGCACCACTGCATAAAACAGGAAATAATATGGACAGCCATACTGCCTTGCTGTGGGCTACTGGCAATTTCCAATGTGGGTGCGAAAAGTAAATTTGTCAAAGTCTTTACAAAAGCAAAAATAAAAAGATAAAAAGATACACAGTCTTTGATGATTTACTAAAGTGAAGAAACAAACACACTGACTAAATTTGCCGGCCTTTCCCATTGATGCTTGCTATCCCTTCCACGGATGGTTATTTTAACTCTTCTAGCAGAATGATAGAAAAAGAGCAAGATAATCTCAAACTCCTATCGTTTTGCTATATCTGTATTTCAGCAAATATATCTAAAGTGACATTTTATCAGAAATTACCTATGACTTACCTGTACATTTGGTTATACTCCCATAAGCAGGGTAAATTTACATTGAAAAATGCAGTTGTAACAGTGTAGAAATACACTGTTTAGTTATGCTTTCTGTTCTTTTTAAAATTGTTTTTAAAAGTACTTGTTTTAGTCTATTACATATATTAAAATTTTAATATAAAGTAGAACTCCAAAGAACTTGACTATAGCAGTACGAAACCAAGATATTTTGACGGTCATGTATAGAAGTTACTTTGAAAATTCATGCTGAGGGATGTTTTAAGATGTAGATATTTTGTTCTGAATTTTTTGTGGAAGCATTGGAACATCTCAGGGAATAAAAATGTCAGTGCCCGAATTCCTCTGCACACAATAATATTAAAAATATGAAAGATCAAGCTTGCAAATGTATTTAAGTGCTTAAAAAACCAAGATAGCCACCTTTTCTTTGTAGCACAGAAATGCTTAAATGTCATTGATTTGATTCAGAGCCAGCCGCTAATGTGAAAAATTCCACTAAAACTCTAAGTGCCTAGATGCCTTTATGTAGGCACTAAAGACCAAAATGCACTTAGTTTGTATTCAGTATTCTTTTTACGAAAGATATTTTCAAGGCCAGATCTAATAGAATTAATGCAACTCTAGCCATCAGGCTTGAGTACTGTTTATTTGCAATACCAACAGACTCTGTAAGGATATCCGTTACTGCAGAGCATGTTTTTCCTACTCTTTACTACCTGGAACACTACAGGGAGTGAAAATATGTTCGAAGGAACTGGCTCAATTGATACAAGTCAGGACCATATTTGTAGAAATGTAGTTGACACTCTGCTTGAGTGCCAGATATCAAAGGATGTTGTATGTTTGAGGTATTCAGTAGATACATGTCACTGTCAAAAGGGTGCAGCAAATTTATGCTCCCAAGCTACCTCTGTCCATCTCTTTTACTGTACGCTCCCATTGCTGCTGCTAGCAAAACATGAGATACATAGAAAGAGGGCTCTGCACTTAAGTGTTTCATGTTCCTGTTCCCAAAACTGTATTTCCATCCTGAGCCACAGTTTACTTCACCATCTCATGAGTCTTGGGTATCAATAAAGTCAGTCTCATTTTTGTGCTCAGTCCTTATTTCCTAATCCAGTAGACAATGTATTTTAATGGAAGGACACCAATTTACCGTATACCTGATGACCTGGTTCATTGGCTTCAGGAGTTACTCAGATCTGGAGTAGGTGCTTGAAAAGCTGTGTACTTGGTTGTTTTTGCTGACTAGTCACCCTGTGGTTGTCCCTTGACTTTGTGAGCTCCTCGCTTGGAGTTGCAATGTGCTACCTAACAGCCAAGGTCCTTCWAAGGACACCATTCTAGGTCCATTCTTTCTCTGTTGGTGAGTTACTGATGTATAGATATTTTGATCTTGCTGGTCAGAGAGAAGCTTAAGCATAACTACAGTGGCAGAGAGAAGAAAGCTATGGAGGGAAAGGTATTGCTGCCCCAAGTCATATTTCATGCTTACGTACAGGGAGTCAGGAGAGCTGGAAGAGAGAGACCACAAACAGTCATTCTAGGGATATAAAAAAACATGGGCTTGCAAACTTAGAGCAAGGAACTTCATGTCATGTAAAGACTCACACAGAATGTGTTTACAGGCTTTGCATCCTGTCCTGAGCTAATGAAATGGGAAACAGTGAGTCAGTCTCAGTTTCTCATGTTATTTGAAACGCATGGAATGATTATACGGTTGGCTGTCTCAGAGGAAACAAAACAGAAGTATGTGTTTGAACCATACCTTAATTTTCCAAAAGGCTGAATAAATCCAGCCACTATCTATCCAGACCTGTATCTCATCTTTGTTGTGGTAAATTGCAACAAGCTCATTCTTCTTGGGCCTGGTTAAAAAATAGGCAGCAGTATGAGACTGCAGTGGACCTCAGTACTGAAAAGTGAGATGTGCTTTCTATTCCAACTGTACTTGTCAGTTTTCCTGGGCAAGATGTTGTTGGACATTAAGCTTCTGCCGAGCTGAGTTTCTGTGGCTTCTCTTTTCCATTTGGTTTCCTCTGCACAAGCAGTGGAAAAATGTATCAGGTTTCTCGTCAGTCCCATGAGGGGATTCTCTGTGCATTGGTCTGTCTAAGCTATAGTTTTTAACAGTGTCAGCTTTGTTTTCAGACCACTAGTGCCAGAAAAGAACATCTTAGAACATTATAAAATATCTGATTATAAAGAGCCTATTGTACCTAAATACAACACAGTATTATAGCCTTCTCAGCAGCCAACACTATGGCTATGCATCTATTATAAACCTATGTTTTCATCCACTCGTAAAAGGAGTCACTGAAAAAAATGTGTCCAGATTCCTCATTGCCCAGTTTTGTTTCTGTTTGTCAATGCTGTGAGATTTGAGGGGCTTGGGCTACTTCTCAGAGGACCCTGGGAGCTTCTGAGCTGCAGGACATGGGGCTGGAAAAAGGGAGAGTTACAGGAGGTTTGGCAGCTGCGCAGAATTTAATGTTGGGCAGATAGAGAGTATGCAGGAACTGCCGGGCCAGCACACTCATTTCCTGCATCTCTTACTCGTCACAGAAGTGAGGTAAAGCAACAATTCATAATGAACAGCTTTTTCTGGAACTCATAACAAGAAGCCAGAATTCACATATTATGAATTTGAGACTAAGTTATGCTCCAAGACAATGTCTAGGAGACATTTTGTTGCACAAAGCCGCTCTTGAACTTAAGACAGCTCCTCTCTGCTTGGCATTTTTCCTCATGCTTTTTTTTTTTTTTCAGCTATCTACCATGTCCTCCAATCCAACTTCCAGCATTGATACGCTTGAACTCTTTGTGGCTTAACCTCCTTATCCAGAATAGCTATTACTGCCGCTCCTCAGTGTCTGGCTTCCCAAGCCTTCATTCCTTTGGTGTATTTCAGACTTCCTGTTGTCGCTATCAGAATGAGTCCTGCTGGCAAGCACTTTTTGACACATGCAAAATACAATGCATGTCCGGTCTGATAAGGAAACAACGTTGCCAAGAAAAGTGGGTAAAATCTCTGTGCCAAAATATACCCCCAGCATTTCAGCTTCCTAGCAGACTGCATATCTGCCCCTTCACAGATATCATAAACATTTTCCTGTTCTCTGCATTTCTACTTTCCAATTTATTCAGCAATACAGAAGGGACTAAATGCTTTTCACAGCATGTAATAGTTAGGCAGTAAGTAGCCAACTGAAAATAAAAGCATCTTGGGCACCTGCTAAAAGCAGGTATTTCAGATCATCCACAGACATCTGGAAAATGCACAAAAATTTTCACACATACCTGCTTTTGGTAATCTGTTATATTGCTGGACAGTTTGTCATCAGGAATGCGCCAATTCACATTCATCTCTGCTTACACTCATCTAAATTTTTGTTTCAGACAGCTGGGATAAGACTAAAACTTTTTTAGGGGGGGGGGCAGAGAAACAACAGACAAAAATGGACTACCAGCATTCTGTGCTGCCACGTATTGTACTTAGGACTGTTCAGTAACAACGGAAAATGCTTGTAGCAACAAAAAGCTGATAATAAACTACTATGTATTATGCCAATCACTTTTTTTAATTAACTTTATGGTATACACTGTCATATATTTGGAGTTATAAAACTATGCTCAGGGACATTAGCACCATGGGTGTTTGCAGCAACACCACCATATCTCAATTTAACATTAAAAAATGCTGATTTGGACTCAAGACCTGTGCAAATAAGTTTGGGGTACCATGAGAAGATGGCTAGGCAAAGAACAGTTTTAAAAAATTGCTTCTCTCCTACATCTGTCCATGAAGAACAGGACCACATACAACCTACATATTATGCTCCGACAAGTTAAGACAACATATTTTCCTTTACAGTTGGATYAGGTTAGGAGACTTAATCTCCATGGCTCATCTGAAAAGCAAAACCCCAGCAAGCTCTGGTAAATCAACTGGAGTCACACTCTGAAGTTCAGCACTTCAGATGCTGAAGTTAATACTTTGTTTTCATTTTTGTTTGGTGCTGGGAATAGCAGGTGGACATCAATTGGTTCTACAGACTAGTTATTTTTGTTTCTTGAGGGATGGGGAAAGAAGGGAGGAACAATGACAAGGCTGGGACAATGCAGTCCACACAACTATAGTTTCAGGCTGAGTACCCTAATCACATTCATGAAGGAAGTAAGCACTCAATAAAACTACGGCATATTGTTTTCATCTGACTTTCTACTGTCTGAATAGTTTGGCTGAAGACAGGGAGTATCGCCATCACTGGGAGCATGTAAAAACAGGTTAAATATCTGTCAGAGATAATGTGCCATGGTTTGTGGCAGAGATCTGACTCTCATTTCTGTACAGCTCTTGCTATCCTGAGAGTCTATGAGGTAGAATTTCAGTCTGGAAAATGTATCATATATCAATTTATCAATCCACTGGTTATCTAACTTTTGTCATCACCCACAGATACGGAGGCCCATTTTCAGCCTGCATGTGCAAACCACAGCTGGGGAGCCTGGGGGTTAGTCCATTAGAGTAACAAGATGAAATGCAAGGTCTATCAAGGGCTAGTTGAGGTGGCAATTCCTCATATACAGACTATCAAATCCATGTGTTAACAAAAGATGGGTAGAAATAGCCAAAACCTGTGAAGTGACATGTTGTATCATCTCATTTACTGAAGTAGATGTAATGATAGCACAAAACTCCTCCTTTGCAGGGGTATTACTGTACTGACAGAAAGTTCAATTTTGCAGAATAGCTTCATCCGCATTAGGAGAAATGTAAAGTGTTGGCAATTGTTCAAGTACTCATTGAGGAAACCTAAGATTTTTATTTAATTGGCATAACCCTTTTCTGTCAAATTCATTGCACAACAGAGCTTTACAAGAAGAGACTCTTTCAACATAGCTTATAGCTGCTGGAAATCACTATATAACCTGATGCTTGGATCTGCCGTACAACTAAGACTGCTTGGATCAGCTCAGTACTTGAAAGAAAAAAGCATCGGAAAGTACACATGTGTTTCAGGAAGCAATATCTAGACATTAGTGCTGCTCCAGCAGAATACCAATGAGCAAGGGGCAGGAGGAGCAATACCTCACTGACAACCCACAGCCAGCCCCTTGTCTGTGGTCTCCTTACTTTGATCGAGTAGTTTATAGCAATCACTCCTTGCTTTTGTGGGGGCTGGGGGAGGAGGGCTCCTGCTCTTCAATCCCTCCATAGCAATTGGTGTTAGAAAGACTTTCATTTCCCTGGGATCCTGTTGTTTGGCTGGGAGGCCCTGGGGTGAGTCACTGAGCCACCCACCGCAAAACAACAGGAAGAGTCACAAAATCCTTCAAGAATAACAATGACTGGGAGGTGTCTTCATCCAGGCGAGATTGCTGGTTACTGACAACATTTGCAACTGCATTAGAAATATGCTTCTTTCAGGCCGTATTTTTATTTTATTCCCTCTTCTAAAATGGATTTTTTTCACAAAATCTTTCAAACAGTAGAGCTGATGGAATACTCTTTACCAAGCTGACTATTTAGTGAGTTTTTCTACTTTCTGTTGAAAGATTTAGTTGATAAAGAATTTTTTTATCATTTGATCATCTTCAGAGCTGGCGATACATATCCTTTCAGTACATGTTTTGGAGGGTAAATAGCAATATTTGCTGAGGAATTTAACTGAAAATAATGTTTTCTGGTTTTCAGCCAGACCCAATCTGTGCTCAAGCCAGACCCGATCTGCTCTCTAGCCAAAGTTACAGGGCAGATTCTTCAAACCCTTCCAGACCAGCCTAACTGTGCTCCCAGTGAAGTCAATTAAAAAACCCAACCAATTTCAGTGAGCAGTGTTAGGGCTGATTACTTTGGAAAATTCTGCTCACACCTATTCTATACTTATCTTAGTGACAGGTTAACAAATCTGTACTTCGAGTGTGTAATGATTATTCCTATTAAATTCAGCTGGACATCTTAACATACAAAGTTATACATGCAAGTGTTTATAGAATCAGGCCCTGGAGAAGGAACTGTGGCATGTGAATAGGAGTCCTGTATTTCTATTTTCTGCAAATCTCCTGCATCCTACTCCAGCCTCATATTGCATTCCCATACATATTAGTATGTTGGCCTCACACAGAGCAGGACCTACATGGAATAGGGATTATCTTTATTTCCATTGGGCATTAGTCCAACTTATGGGGCAGAACGGAACCTGCAAGTTAGAAACGATACCACAAACAACAGGAAGTTTCCATCACATCACATCTAGGATTGAATTAGTTGCAAACTCACTGAACCATTGGCCTGTGACATTCACTGTGCATGAAAACGAGTGAGTATAGCAGTACTAAGTAGTGGGGAATGGAACAAGAAACACACATCATATTTGCTTTAAAAGGTAAGACAGATGTGATCTACATGTCAACCAAAGCACCCAATATTGCCCTTCTGCAATTCAGCTGCTGCAATACAGAAATCAGCTGTCACTCATAACCACACATGACCTTGCTAATGTGACTGACAGGTATCTGAGTGCCTAACTGTTACAGTAACGAATCATAGAATCATAGAATCATAGAATCATTAAGGTTGGAAAAGACCTCTAAGATCATCAAGTCCAACTGTCAACCCAACACCACCATGCCCACTAAACCATGTCCCTAAGCACCACATCTACACGTCTTTTAAATACTTCCAGGGATGGGGACTCCACCACTTCCCTGGGCAGCCTGTTCCAATGTTTAACCACTCTTTCAGTAAAGAAATTT
>JAYKAV010001764.1:1217235-1284786 GCA_035582835.1 Phoebastria nigripes
CCCACCATGTTTCTGTGATGGTGACTAAGTCATAGCTATCCCGCTGCACAATGGCTTCCAGCTCCTCCTGTTTGCCGCCCATGCTGCATGCATTGGTGTAGATGCACTTGAAAGAGCAACCCATTGCATATAGACTTGTCATGGTAATTAACAGAGAAGGCACTTACACTAACGTGGCCAGTTCTCCCTGGTTTGTGCACCTCCCATAACACCATGGAGCTTAAGACTCAGCTGAACACTTCTTTTTGTCTTGCTTTCAGTATTGCGAGACTTCTAACATTTTGTTTCCCAGTTCTCAACAGTTTTGACATGCCTTCCATTTCCCTGCAACAAGTATTGCTTCTGTTTGTTTTTTCCCCCCTCTGTTCCATCTTCATACACTCAGATTTCACTTCTCCCCTTTGTACCTGCACTGATAACAAGTAACATTTTTCCTCATTTATACAACAGGCAATGCGGCATGTACTCAGCTGGAGTGGGTTCTGACCATATGACTACCTGGCAAACCTACACAACTAAGGTCTCAYTAGCCAAATTATTCTCTTGGAGATCATAAAAACAAGAGAAATAATTGGCCAGGATAGAAAATGAAGATAATGCTCACACTTCTGTAGCTGGCTGATATTCCTTCTCAAGTTACTATGGAAAATTACTTCAGATGTGGAAAAGCTGGGGCTATTTTACTGCTAAAGTCCTCCTTCAGTTTAATGCAGTTATCACCTTTTGCCAAATGCATTTCCTTGGTCAGTAAAAGCAGGGAGAGCTGCTGGCWGCCTTCAGCCAATAAGTCTGAACTCCTGTAATGTTCGATGATGGGCTGTGGGATGGGTGAGGGCAAATGTTTTGCAAACACTATCTATTAACACGAGACATCAAGAGGAGTCTCGGGCTTGCATTTGGAAAAAACTTCACAAAAATAAGAATATATAAATCAGGAATGGGCTAAAACTCAACGTCAGCGTGCTTCAAAAGTGGGTGTCTAATGTTAGGCTCCTAAATCCTTTTTAGCCACCAAGATTAGTAGCTTGATCTTTGCTACTGGTAATCGCCCAGCAGGTTCTGGGAAAGTAGCTTATTTAGGCACCTAAATGTGAGGTTTAGGAGCCTAATTTAGTCTCTCAAGTCTGAAATCTTGGCCGTGCATTCTCAACCAAGGACAAATAAGAGCGCCAGGATTTTCAGTTACTATTAGAGTTTTACTTCCAGGTCAAACACAAAATCAGAAAGGCTCTAATTTTCTAGTTCCATTTTAGATGCAACCCCAAATTTCACCATTGCTGTAGTTATTCTGTAGGTGGAAGAGAGGAAGGATGGCAGGGCCCGTGGCGGAGCCCTGAGCACCAGAACAACTCCGGGGCTGCAGCCTTGCTTCCTTTCCTCCTTCCAGCTTCTTGTGAAGTTGTCTCAGGTCTTGCTGCATTTCCCCCAATTGCTTCCTTCCTTCCCTCTTATTATCTGTGCAAAAGCCACTCGTGGCCTATCTGTCTGCCTAGCCTCCAGCAGGGCTCCACGGGCTCTCATGTAGCTTTCAGCTCATGCAGTGGCACCATTCCCACCTCCTGCAAGACAAGGGACCCCTGAGGCCCCAGGGATCTCACACACTCCAGCAGCCAAAACTACCTGCCTTTTTCTGGGTTTGTCTCTGCTATGTAACTGGTAACAGGATGCCCTACAGGGAACTGGAAGATAAAAATAAAAATAAGCTATTTTAATTGGCTACTTTTAAAGAGGCTCTGTTTTCCTTGTCAAGATCCTCTGGAACACAGAAAGCATAACTCCAGGGTACGGCTACGCTTGAAACCAAAACCTAGGCTAAATCTTACACAGAAGCCAAAGCCAAACCAGAAGCACAAATCAAAACCAAATGTGTAACTGTATTCCTAGAAAGTCCTCTTTTCAAATAAAAATGTAATTATGCTCTTATTTTCTCAAGCCTCGCCTATACACAAAAGTTGTAGCCATTTTACTAACCCCTTTTAGAAGCTGATTTTTATTTTAATTAGGAGAGCCTTTTTATGTCCTTTTAGGTTATTCTCAGAACACCTTGCACTGATTCCTCTTAATTCATTCCTTACAGACCAGGGCAGCTTTTGTCTCTGGAGTCCTCGGAGTGAGGATATTTTTCTGTCCGGATTTTTTTTAGTGACTACATTTGAATAATTTTACGAAGAGTAAGAATCTTTCTGAATTCGTTAATTGAATTTAGTGTAAGACTTGAATGTCTAAAGGAATTCATGTAAGTCACCCACTGCAGGATTGTAATGTGGACTGTGGGATAGTAGTGTTGACTGGTCATAGAGAGGTAGGGAATTAATCCGAAGGGGCACTAAAAATACCATGAGGAAGAAGCTTTCTTGAGACTGTAGCCACCCTACTCAGTGAGTAGAGCAAGGTGGCAAACGTTTTTTCTGACAGGTCTTAGAAAGATTACAAAACAAAGATTAAAAGTCAACTGATGTGAGCTTAAACCCTTGAATATCCCTTAGATAAAAGGAGAAAACATTTTCACAGGAGAGTGGAGCTCCTACTTTGTAGAATGGCTTTGGGTTTATCTCCTAGAACTGCTGATCTTCTGAAATCCACTGCAGCAGAACTAGSAGGGTGATGAAGAAAATAAGATGAGGGCGACGATGTGAGACAACATAGATTAAGTGAACAAATGCAGTGCACTGTTGAAGCTGTATTTTCAAGAGCTCACCCACACACAGTTGCTCCACAGATTTTAGTGCACACTTGTGCCCAAGTACAAAGTTAAGAAACTTTGCAGATCAATTTTCAAGGGCTTCCCCTTGAAACTTCCCCTTGGAGCACTGCCACGTATGCAAGACTCACATCGTGAATTCAGGGATGGCCATATCCTGGCTTTAGTTTCACCATCCTTGTTGGTAAAATAAAGTTAGTAAACTGATAAGAACTACTTAGTGGAAGATAACTGCAGTACCTGAAATGCAAGATGAGCTTGTTCTTCGCTAATGTGGCTGATTTGGTGGAGATTAAAGAGCAGTTTAATATTGCAGCAAAGGAAGCTATATGAGCAAACATTATTACAATTGTGAAAACACCCCACCTATGATTTGCTTAAAGCAGAGCCCCGCAGTAATTACCAGGGCCTTATGTGTGTTTTCAGTTCTTTCGTTAGCGAGAGGCTTAACAAAACCTCTCAAAAGAAAGCAGGAAGGGCTGTGCACCGATTCTTGATGATTCATTGATTTCCTTCCTTCCATCACCAGCTAGAGCTTTACTGGATGAGTCTGCACAGTAGCGTGCATAGCGCTGCAGTCAAGTAATGCCCAACACAAGATAGACCCACCAGCCTGTTACCCGCCTTGCGTGGGAGAGCAGTGGCAACAACAGCACTGTCCTCCACAGACACCCCCAGTGCCTCCTGACAAACTGTAGGGCTCTCTGAGGAATACCTCTCATTTTAAGTGGTACTCTGCACTCCCCTCCAACGAACCCTGCAGCAGACAAGCATGCCACAGCCGTGTGGTCGCCAGCCTTGTCTTGCTTTCATGGCCTAACAGACCTCTCTATTCCGTATGCCTGAGAAAAAAGGTGATGGATTACAAGCTCAGATTACCTACTACAAAAGCAAGTTGTAAAATAAGAAAATGTAAGTTTTAAATACATCTGAAGGTGTTCTCTTCTCTGAGCTGTCATACAGGATTTCTCCAAGGCATCTCTTAGCTGCACTAGTTCAGATAAACTCAGTAAAACCTTCCCACTGAGCCCTGGCTTCCAAAGAGGTTTCCCCTATTCCAGTTAGATCAGAGATACCTGTTAGGGTATTACTATGTGAAAGTTCATCTTCCAAGCAGCTCTCGAGTCCTGACTTCTCCTTTTTAAAAAAAAAAAAATTTAAATAAATCAGTCTAGGGGGGACCTCAAATGTGTACGTTGCTTAAATGAGCTTGTGATGTCTACAAGGGTATAAATGAAACAGCATTCCAAACTGTCCTGGAAAGGTCCTGCAATAAGCTGATTTCTCCAACTGTACTGCAATGCCTGCTTAAAAAAAAATTAGGCAAGGTTATGTTCACAACATATTTCATGACCATGAAACACACCAGGATCCTCATGTCCCAGCTGAAGGGTTGCCTGTGAATGGAATTGCCAGCTGTGTGCCTGGAATTGAATTGTGTTTTGACCTGTGTCTTTGGAAGCCCTTGATTATTTATGGGATAATTTTAACAAACAAGATCAAGAACCGTTCAAGGAGGCTGGAATAACTTTTTCAAGCTTCTTGTGCACTAAGCTCTAACTACCAACGTGTTTTTATTACTGGTCAGAGTAATATCAGTAATTAGATGTATCAATGCAGTCAGCCATAGAAAAATTATAGAAATTGTGACCTTCTTTAAAATTTTTGCCTGAAGCAATTGACATTGGGGAAGGACTCCCACTGGACTGGGGGTTGCAAGTGGGCTTTGGTTTAGATTATGCTCTTTCTATACACAGCACTTCCCTGACCTGCCAGTGTGGAAATCCAATTGACTTGAGAAGGAACAGGGATAAATCCCTGCTGAAAATGCCACCCTTAGTCTTCTTTTTATCTTCAAACAACCCATGTAAGCTCAGTGAGACTACCTCAAAAGCAAGTTTTAACATATAAATACTAAAAGCAGCTTCACAGTTTCACTGAATTGCTTTTTCAACTCATCGTTCCTTTTATATCTTGGCTCTTCTCTTGTCTCTTCTCTTGTAGCAGTTTTTATACAAAACAAACAGGCTAAACATTATTTCTGTGTTACAAAATGAGTGGCATAATTCCTCACTATCTGAAGTCAATTGGAATTTTCTCAATAATGTGGAAGGGGGCAAAACCTGGCCTCTAATGGCTGTAACACTTGCCCTGTTAAGAGCCATGGCAAAACAGCTACTGAGTTTAATGGAAGCTAGAGCTGCCCTTAGGTTCCTACATCCTTTATTTGCATTGCAAGAATGATCCAACTGCCCTGTTATATTTCCTTCTCTTGAACAGAATCCCACCACCTGTTCTTGTCCAGACTTTTCCCTGTGTCCAAAGTTCCGTATATTCAATTTCAGAGTCTTATTGCCCAGTTTGCAGTGGCATAATGCCACCCTACCTAGTAAAAGAACATGGCTCAGCTCTCAGCAAAATCAGTAAAACCATTTCCATTGAGATCCCAGCAATATGAACCAGACATAGATCCATAACTGTAAGCCTTCCTCCATGGCTCCTCTGCTCTTTAGCCTTGAATTCCAGCAGCTTCTCAGGAATTCTCTCTGCTTTTTCTTCCAAAGCGTTCAAAACAAAACTGATAAAATGCTTTTTCTCTCTGCAGCTCTTCAAGGTTCTTTAGACAGAGCAACCAAACGGTGAATGAAAAAAAACCATTTGGCATAATGTTCTGTAAACAGAGGTCTCAGGAGTGATGTTGTGAATAAGATAGGAACTGCTAAGCCAGGATAGGTGAGTGGTGCCTCTGGTCCTCCGTAATTCTGTGGATTACAGATCATACCTAATTGTCAAGCCTCATTTCCACATATTTTCCTCCAGATCACTAGCTGAGATACTGGAATTAGCTATGCACAAGATTTTTTTTTTATGATTGTGAAAGTGAAGGGTAGCTATAGCCCTGGCCTGAACAGGAGGGCAGGACACAAGGAAGAATCATATACCCATGGGTTTTACACAGCTGTCACAGGACATTAGAGCCACTGCTAAGATTCACAGCTGACTTCTTGTTCATCATAGGTCCAACAGAGCAGCAGGGATTAAGACAATACCACTGGAGTTGTTGAAGGAGACACACAGAACCGACTGTACTCTGTAACCATATGTGTCTTTATATTTTGCAGCTCCTCACTCCTGGGAAGGAATGTCTTGCTCTATTCTTATTTCAGACTGACACAACTTGAATTAAATTACTTAGTAAAATTTCTGTCTGCTCCAATTCCATCACTTAGGTATTTTATAGAGAGGAGAAAATTGGTTAGTTGTTCTTCTAAACAGAGTGAGGAGTTTAAGTTGGCTGCTTGATATCACCCTCCCAAAAACTTGTTCAAGGCACCAGTAGTAACACTGTCTATCCCTACAGGTGAAAGTCCTGAGTCACATTTCAGTTCTCACTCATTTCCAAATCCCACTGACTTCCCTCACTGCAAGCGGTTCAGGATGTGATATCACACGTATAGGGAATGGGCATCATTATTGTGTTAATGCATATGTTAATATCTTTTTAAGTAAACTAATGTTTCAGTACAAAATACCGTCATTTTTCAGTTTCAAAGGCAATTTTTTAGTTAAAATGGTGGTTAAGCTTCATTCTTTCCTTTTTCCTTTCTTGTTGCAACCCTTCCATTCTGAAATCAGAGATGCCAAGCTTTGTCCTGAAGGAATTTTCCTAGCAGAATTGTGTCCCAAATATTAGTATCGCTCAAGCTGGATAATTGGCAATCCCAAAAGAACTGATAGGATCCATTGCCCATATATTACTAGCTCAGGGTTATGTAATGGCCAGCACTAACTGATTTTCTTTCTTTCCAGTCATACAAGTATAAATCATAGTTAATAATTCTCTCAAGTCATTCCTAAGATAGTAAGTGTCTATAGTAAGCATGCTGCCACCACAAGTAATACCTTTCATATACTTTCTTCCTAGGACAGACAGAAAAACATCATTCTCTATCCTGCCATAAAGCACAGATTGGAGATTTAAACGTGTTAAGCCAAAGCGCAGACTACAGTGGTACATGATGTATAGTAGAAGGGACTGCATATACATGAGTTCCGTAAAAAAAAAGCAGACACTATTAAAATGTAATGATCAAAATGCAGCCTCCCTGGCTCCCACTGCACTCAACTACACTTAACAAGTCCTACGATGCAATAATACTACCATCGCAAAGCTTTGTATAGAAAGTGTGGCCTAACTGAGTTGTGGAGTTCCAGGACTTTTAAAGCTGGTTAATTGGACCTTTAAAATGTATTAAATGTCTATTGAAATGCAGGCCGTAATAGCCCCCAAAGGAGAAGGGCTTTAATATCTTTATGTTTTTATGTCTATAACTGTATATATGTATTAAATATATAATAGAAACATTGCTATATAAACATATTAAATAAGCATAGAATGAAAAACACTTTTTACAGAAACATAAATGAGTACGTGAAAGCAAGAGCAGCATGGGTGAGTGCAAGATGTAAATGTACAGCAGATTATTATGCACAAAGACTTTAAAAAAATAAAAGGTCTAAGCTTTTTGTTTAAAGAACGTTCTGCAACATCCCCAAATAGGATATAAACAACACAGCAGCCACAATGAAATGCTCTATCTCCTCAAATAAACAAATGATGTTAGTTAACAATTGTATGAAACCGATAGAAACTGAAATAACATCTCAGATCTTTTAGTCCAGTTGAGCTGTGCTGGGTGCATATCACAGYAGGAAAAGCAAGCAAATCTGGCACTAACCCAGTTTCCTTCTTTCAGAGCTGGCTGGTAGTAGCTGGAGTGATTCTGACATTGCACCGTGCCGAATGCCCACTGCCCTCCCAGGCCAGAACAGCAGCGAGAAACCATCCAGATATAAGAACGGCCTCTTTCTCTTCACCAGATGCTAACACAGGACTCCTTGGCTGTTACAGCAGGATTGGGTCCATTTGTACCAATGAACCAAATGCATCCCACAGCATCCGCATGGGTGTAATCACTACTCTGCATATGATCAGAATGTTTCTCTATACTAACCTCCTTCTGTATTTAAATGGAAGTGTTTATGGCAGTTGAGGTGGCTGGACCAAAGCCTGAATAAATCTAGAATATGTAGTCTCAGATTAGACATATGTCCAGCAAAGCTGTTATTTGTATAACTACACAGGGGTATTACCTTCCACAACCTTTTTCTTTCTCACTCTTTACTCAGGCAAAGCTAGTGGGAGTTTCTCCCACTGCAAGAACTGAGCTGAGTGCTAAGTAAGTTAAACATTTCTTTGTTTCAGGTAGTTCTCATTTTAGGAGATATGTTATATCAAATGTATATATATTTTATATTAATAATGTACTACACTGCATACACATACACACACATATGTATGTAAAAATTGCAAGGCATTTCATTACAGTTCATAGGGAGGAAAGCCAGGAAGACAGCCATTACTACTGCGTAAAGCAATGCGCAGGCTGCAGCATCAGTCCCTGTTTCCAGGAAATCAGCGCCTTTCATAAAAATTCAGATGACTTATCACAAAAAAATATGGCAGTGGGGATTTTCAGGTGGTCAGCCCTGGCCTGCCTCAAATTGGTGGAATCAGAGTTAGGATAATGCTGAAAATTGTCTCTTATTCAGGTCAATCACCCCAAGATGGTTGCTAAATTGCATCACACTTCCAGATGAGGAATGAAGTCTCTGGAAGGGGTTGCTACTGCAGAGGGGTAGAGTCTCTGCCCATTCATTTCATGAGGAGTCTGATCAGGCCCAAAGTCAAATGAGGAGAAAAGTGGTCTTGTGTACTTTTGAAACTCCCTTTTGCTTTCGGACATCAGGGTACAGAGGTTCGGACGGGTGAATAGGTGGACCATAAACAATGATCTCTGCTTCCATATTTACTTAGGAATGCTATACTTGGCAGCGCATGTTTCCAGTAGCGGAAAGCTCACTTCCTGATGTCAATATAATATTTGGCAGTTAACACATACTCCCTGAAGAAAACCACGGCCCAGTTTGAACACAGTGTGCAAGGGTCTACAGTGTTCAGACGCACTGGCTAAGCTCTAATTTTTTGACAAATCTTACACCAATATGTGCAATATAAAAGRGAGAAGGCTTAGGCACACAACCCAAGCAGATTGCGGGCTGTTGTTCTGAAAACACTGACAGCAACTATTGGAATATTTTCTTTGCATACGAATGAATTGCAATAATCCCTAAATGAAGACAGGCTTTTGGCTATTTTGTGAAATAAATATTTTCCTTGTATAACATTTCCCAGTGGATTAAAAAACAAATGAAGTACAAGCCTGTGCCTACATTATCTAAAGCTCCAGGATCCCAGGAACCACTGTCTTGTACAGCATCACATGTGCACAGCATCATTAAGAAATGCCAAGGCCATATTTTAATCTACTCCCTTCATATACATAAGAGAAGAAGGATTTTAGTCACAAAAACATCTACCTATTATACCTCAAAAGTATGCAGTTTCCCTGGGAAAAATTATGAGTTCTAATTTGTTTTTGAAGGAAGTAATCTTTTTTCTTGGCAGATCTGATAAAAACGACAGCCCATGATTATCTAATCTGAAGGTCATGCCACACTCAAATAACTAACCTATCTACACAGTGGATGGAAATTCTGCTGTCACCACCCATCATGACAACTGTCAGCAAAATAAAAGCAATGCCGCTGCCTGCCTTCCTGATACATCCCAAATTGTCTGGATGGTAAAAATAATTCCTAAGAACAAACAAACAAAAATCTGTAATATGTGGGTATGCCAGTAAACTTTCAGACAGGAGAGAAACAGAGGTCAAGAGGAAAAGGAGCTTCAGTAATAACCAAATCTTTGCAACTGCAGAAATTTAGTTATAGTTTAGGAAAGCAAGAGTGGAGGGTGGTGTAGCTCTGAGAAGCCAACACACTACGCTGTGAGCAGATGCATTAGCGAAGCCTCGTCTTCCAAAGGTTTGTGTTGCTCACCTCTCTCCCCTTCCACCTCCCGTGCTYGTCCCCCACCCTTGCAACACTTTCATTTCCCCTACCCCAATCCTTCCCCCACGTGCCCCCACCATGCCCGACCCCTCTTACCAGCACTACCTTCTGCCTGGGCACCTCTCCTTGGCCCGGCTCCAAAACGCATGTGCTGGCCAGGCACCGGAGAAGGCAAAGTATGGAGTCGGCAGTGACAATTTCCTCCACGAGGAACACGTCTCAGGGGGTCTCCATCCTCTCTCCATCTGCCAGTTTTCATGTAATTCTTCAGGGCTTCGTCTCTTTGAGGCCTTCGCCCTCGCTGCCAGGTGTGGGTGAAGTTACTCCATGAACCCAGGAGCTGCTGGAGGGAAAAAAGACACCCATGAGGCTTGCTCTCCTGAGGAGAGTTAAAGGTTATGTACCCCTGAGTGGAAACTGTGCCCAGGGTTTGCCGACGGGCCCCGCTGGGGGCCCTCCCTGAGGCAGCAGTCATCTGCCTCCGGCACCGTTGCCTCCAGGCCCTCCTCGCGAAACAAAACCATGAAATAACTATTATTGAATACGTCTCTTGTTAATAAATACCAACGATGTTGAAGCATACCTTAACAGCCATGGAGGCTGTGAACAACCATGCGTGCCCAGGCCTCGCCAGCCCAGCTGCCCCAGGGGCCCACCACCGCCCTGGGCCAGGCCTGCCTGGGGCCTGCTCCTCCCGGCCCTGCGCCGCCGGGGAAGGGAACAGGAGGAAAGATCGGGGCGCTTGCCGCCTCAGGGGGATAAAACACGATGACTGTCAAATTGTAGGGTGTTGCTTCTCAAAAAAAAAAAACCCAGTTCGTTCCTGACAGCAGTGTAGAGGAAAAATGCTGCCAGAGGGAAGATCCCTGCTACTTCCCGGGCCCACAGCAGATGGCACCAACATTTAGTTAAGATTACAGCCATGCTTTTTCTGCTTGCGGTGGGCAGGAGGTACTGGCCACTAAGCTGAATGGTGAGGCCTTTTTGCTGAAGTGAATGTATCATAAAAATTAAAAAATACATTCCTTGTCAATACTGGGAAAAACCCTCTGGTTTTTGTGCTACATGCTGCCTTCTCCCTTGCAATGTGCAGGGAGCCAAAACCAGCAGCTAGCTGTGGCTACCAGAGTCTGATTTTAGCCTTCATTTTCTCTTAATCGATTGCTTAGATCGATTAGCTCCCTCTTGCTTAACAAGTGGTCCTTACATTATTAATTTGCTGCAAAAGGAAGGGGAAGACTTGATTCACTCAAATCTTTTCAGAGCAAACCCAAGCAGTGTAATTGTTAATTAAATCACCTGAACTAATTAAACTATTTGGAAAAATTAAAGAAATCAAAAGCAAGTGAGAAAGAGAAAAGTTCTCCCTTTGTGTTGCTTGACTGAAGTGCACACCTGAAATCATAGATGTGTCTTCCTCCTTTGAGGTTTTGCTGGTTTAAACACAGTATTTCCCCAGATCTTTTGTCTTTGCACTTGCAAACCTGGCCACACAGCTGCAGCAGCATGGTTTTCATGCAAGGGCTGAGTAAGTGCTATGTCCAGCGCTGGACTTGGAAGCGTGCTAGAAAGCCAGTTTTCTTTSTATTACAGCAAAGACTGTGTGGGAAGTGAAGAGAGGAACAAAGGTAGAAAATTCTTTTTAAAATACTACTTGATCCTCCCTTAGGTCCTTCTGCCAGGCTGCTCCTGGAGCTGAGGAACCTGAACGGGGCCCCTGAGCAGGGACCTTGGGAGGGAAGGAGAGGAGACGCTTCCCCCTCAGTGAGGACCCAAGTGGCTTCTTCTCAGCTGAAAGCTGCTGGTGTTCCCCAGGCCACTTTGTTGATCAAACCTTGTGTACTTGATATCAAAGAGCAGTGATTTACGTTTAAGCAGTATCTTTAAACACAAAGGGCTCTACATGTCTTTACAGTCTTTGTATCTAAATTACATCACCTTCTGCTGAAATTAAAACAGATATATTTGATATGCAAAATAACTGTAGTCTAATTAAAAGCACTGCAGCTAGAGTGCTCTGCATGCCACACTTGTATCCAAAGATGATTTTATCCTGTATATTTTTATGAGTTAAACAGCAGTTGTATGGGAGGATAACCGCATCATCAGGACACAAATGCAAGGCAGAAAGAAAGATCATGATCTAATAATAATAAAGAGAAATACAGTCTAATAATAATAAATATTACAGTCTTCGAGAATTTGTAATTAATTGTAATGTCCCTTTTGGATCAAGACCACAACAGTGCCATCACAGTCATGTCCCATTAAGAATCAAGACATTCTGCTAAGGAAGACCACATTTTGTCTTTTCTGAAAGGAGTGAGAGGTGATTTTGCACAGAACCAGTCAGAACAGGAACAACTGCCAAAGGTTTACTGTAGTCAGTGTAGAAATTTCTCTATGGCTCACGATAACGGATTTTCAGGTATAAGACAGCATGCAAATGGAGAGGACCAAGGAAGTGATTTGAATATAGCATTTCAGAACAAAATATTGTCGGAAATGTTTTTGTTCCTAGGAAAAGTGGAAAAAAAAAACCAGAAAACACCAAGGCAACTGCTGCAGAACTAATAAAGTGTTCCTAGTCCTACTCATATGTCACGTTTGTAACAAGTTAAATGCTACTTTCCCAGGACTCATCTATAGCTAAAGAGATACTCCTAGTAGAAGAAGAAATGTATAGCTCAGTAATATCTTTGGTCCCCCTTGAAGTAAAGATTTGCTTGCAAAGGCAAAGTATGTCATGGGTATTAATGCCTGAATTCATGGGAGTATTTTTTTTTATTAGTGTATTACGTATATTAGGTTTGTTAGTATATAACTGAAAGGGGAAAAATCCATTGGCAGCTTGATTGCTTTGATGAAGAGCAAGTGAAATCACATTTAGAATGCTGGAAATGTTTGAAGTGCAATGCAACAAAAGTACAATCACTTGCAGCTGATAATGCTAATGCTAACTTTAGTAACGACCAGTACGTCTCCAAATGAATGATAAACAAGAATGAATATTTGCCCCTCAGCTAATTCTCAGTTCATACCTGTTGATATGTTTAGTTGGCCACAGATAAGTCATCTTTTGATCATGGAATTACGTAACAAAATCTTTTGAATACTTTTCCTTACTTTTCAAAGAAATTTTGGAACGACATTCGACATTCCATTCCGCCTACTTGGAATACATGTTCCCACAACCTGGTTAAATTTGCATCCTTCTCTTGGAAGATCTTCATTACGGTCCTGCTATTAGAAATTACTTTTTACATTAAATAAAGATTGTGCAATTACAGTTTCTAAGTAATTCAGAATGCAGAAGAGGGAACAATAAAGAAACTTTTTTAGTGACTGAACACAACTAGTATTTCTTCCAAAATGTGCTTTAAGAATTTTATAGTGTGGCTTTGAAAAACAGAACAGGCTGGTTTCATACATGCTGAAGTTCATGCTAATAGATCGACTGAGGTAACTGCAATGAAGAATTAATGACTAATTACTTCCTCATAAATAAACTCTTTCTTTGAAAAAAACCACATCATAGTGAAGCAGGGAAACTATAAAAGATTTTTCTTTCAATGCAAATAACTAATAATTATTGTCTGATTAGGGGAAACAAAGTTACCTTAACAGAGATATTTTTTCCCCCAAAAAAATCTTTTTAGGACATTGTAATGCTTTTTAAGAGTTCAGTATCGTTTGTATGAAGACTATCGTACAGTGTGTATGTGCTCATACTTAAATCAGGAAATGGTCTGATATTCCATAGTTTACAGATAACTATAAACTATAGTGTCTGTTTCTGGAGTTTTCCCATCTTATACAATTTAAGGAATCTTTTACTTACTTCAACATACCTGAACAGATCACAGAAATCTTCTGAATATCGATTCTTTGAGAGCAGAGTGTAAAACTGAAGTCAGCTCCAACCATTTCTGTAGAGCACTATAAACTGGTTTCAGTGAACAGAGGTATCTGAAACATATTTGAATTAATAACACTTATGGGTGAGCCGAGGAGGGAGGGAAATAGAAGAGAAGGAGACAAGACTGTAGCCCAAGGCACGCTTAATAAACTAAGACGTTGGAAGAGCAGCTTTAGGAACGTAGGAGAAACTAAAGCAGACTAAAGTAGTGAGCTTTGAGACGCTCAGTGGAGCAGCCCACTGCTATCACGGGCCATCCATTCTTCACAAAGTCAGGAGCCACTCAAGGCAGATGAATACTATATTCAAGTACTGAAAAATATCTAATTTGATATGGATAGGAAAAGAATTGTGGTTACTCCTTGTAAGGGCAGGATCACAGAAGAAATAGGATTTTGCATATAGCTAGGATTTTCTTCTATTTGCAGCTTCTTTGAAAAGGCTTTTTCCACTTTAACTTCCCAATGCATGAACTAAATAAATATGTGGGCAATGGCAGTCCCTATCCTACAGGGAGCACGCCGGAAATATGTTTGTTCAAAAAACACTCAGTGGAACAGAAAATATATTTAACTCACAGTTAAGGGGCCACAGAGTTCAGCCACATTTGACCAACTTACCGCATGCTGATTCAAGCCTGCCGAAGACAATTTGTTGAAGTTCAGTAAATACCTGACAAATGACAGTGATGCAGAGTCACTGCTATACGCGAGCATCTTTCAGATGAACTCTTTGGTAAGCAAAAATTTTCCATTGTGAATGCACCCTAGACACCAACATTTCCACAATACTTTGTAGCCGTCACACCTGATGCTCTAAGCTCCATTTAAACTAATAGAGACTCGAGTGCTTTGAAAGTCCCTTGTTCAGCTTTGGCTGACACCCAAAAGCCATGGAGAGCAGGGGCCTGGAGCACTGCCCTTCACAACACTGGGAACTCTCTGAAGCTGAGCAACGGTGTGGGTACGGCTCTCGGGAGCAGCTGCAAGTTGCTGGTCTACGGCAGGCAGTAGAAAATGGGAGCTTTACAACCACCTCCCTATCGATGTTTCCAAAAAGAAGTCACCAGTGCCACAAAGATGGCAGAGGCCAGTGAGTCCGGCAAAGAGAGTTACTCTTATGCCAAGCCTAAAATTGGAAAGAGCTGAAGAAAACTTCACACTGATTTTTAACCACCCCCATGAATCACCCTTGGATGGGAACTACGCTGTGCTGGATAAAGAAAATAAGCACTTGGCATAAACGTAAAAGAAGGAGGAAGAACTCTTTCTTCTCTGTTTTTCCTTTCTCATTGTACTAATTTCTTGATGTTGTTACTTCACTGTCTCCTGGTACTCACTGCTCCTGTGCCACGGTCCTCTTTTAATACACAACTTGTTACCCCTCCTCAGAGCTCCTGTATTTCACAATCTGCCTTCATATTTTACTCAGTAAATTTCCCCTCCTCCCAAAATCTCCTTTATCACCTTGGCTATCTTTTCTCCTTCCTTGGCTCTCCTTCTTTTCCCATCAAACAGATTGTTTCCCAAACCTCCCGCTCCAGGTTGCCCGGTGTAATGTACTGGCTGTGTCGCTTTGTTTGCATTATGTCATCCCATTGCAGGCGGCCCCCAGCCCAGAGAAGACATCGCTACTTAGCAGAGACCGGAGTTTTATTTTAGCTCAGGTGAAGGTTGCCTGAGCTCCCAGCTCTGCTCCGTTATCCAACCTCTAGCTGTATCTCTGCGTATAATTGAGAGGTGCCTCCTACACCGCGCTCAAGGCTCGGTGGACAGGTCCATGGGGAGGGGATCCACACCCTGCAGAGCTGCAAGCAGGGGGAGACCCTCAGGGCACATCTGGCAGGAGCAAATCCTTAAGCAATGCAGTCACGAGAACCAAAGCCTCTGCTGAAAGCAAGTGTGGTCCCGCTTGTGCTTTAAGGGCTTATTGTTACTATTTTTTATTTTGGCTAAATGTGCTTGATTTGCCATATGTTCAGCAAACAGCACTATGACCTAACTGCTACCACCATGCCAAATTTCAAAGCAAAGAGATTGCAGTGATCTTTTCATATAGAATAAAATATTCCCCCTGCTTGGCTTTGATCTGGAAAAAAATACATCGCTTTATTTTTACTTATATTTCGCAGGCACTGGTCTGCACCTTCCCAGCATGGTCAGTCTCATCCTAAATGGTTAATGTTTGGCTAAACCGTAAGCATCTAAAGACAGGATGTTACAGCAGAAAACCGGATAAGTGCAGTAATAGTGAGAGCTGCAAGGCCCTTCCCAGTTGTCCCCTCTCCCCCGCCCATCAAAACAAGTAGAGATAACATCTGAATGCATTTGTGTCTAGTTAAAACCCTGTGCAAGTTTATAGACAAATTAAATGCAGATTTCTGGCTTCTGGCAAGTTTTGTTTGCAATTGCCAGTGCTGCAAAAGTTGACACAGACATCCAGGATTGTGGTGGAAAGAGTGCTTCTCGAAAGCATTCACATCAACACCACAAAAACAGTGTTTCCCCCTCTCCCACAAAATGGGGAATGGCCATGACAGATGGTAATTGAGCGACTCCAGGCTTGATGTGTCACCTCCTTCCCCACCTGCATTTTTCTACCCAGCTGGTGGGCTCACCTCCACTGTGCCCTGCGGGGCAGAAGGTCCCAGGAGGGGACAGGTCAAGGAAGCGAGATGGAAAGAAGTGACGATTTCTGCCCTAATTCCCTTCCACACCACTCATTCTCAAACGGAGGAGGAAGGGACCACGTCTGCCACTGGTCTTTGCAGACTACCTCACCTGGGTGAGCTGATTCACAGCTGAGAGGAAACCAGCCCAACATTTGCACAGCTGTGGAGGAAGGGACGCGGTAGCTTTAACACAAAAAAGTTCAAATTGTCTGTTCCCCCTGTGCAGTGATGCATGTAGGAAAATGAAGGGGACTCTGTTTCCCCCTGCCTCCTTTCCTCCCCTGCAAGGTAAGAGGCAATATCTCATTTTCAGCCTTCACATCTTTCTGGACAGTGAGCTGTTTACTTACAGGTGTTTAGAGCCAGAGACCCTTACGGTGGCATAGGAACTGCTGGGATGGCAGTGGATGAGCAAATATAATCGCCACACCAGAGCTAAACTTACTCTCCAGGAAAGAGTTTGATTTTATGTGACTTAAGCCACATTTGCTTTCGCTGTTCAAATCCATTTGTTGTGTGTTCATTACATCACCACAAGAAAGGGAGAAAACTTGTCATTCTCTAGAAATTTAATCTTTCCATGAGAATTCCTGAAGTTCCTCTCTTTATTAGATTTCCATTCAACTTTGTGTTTTGGGTTTTTTTAATGTAGATGTGCCTAGAGCTGTAAAGCAAGAGGCTGATCTGCTTTTCCATTGCATTCGGCTGCTTCTGTGCCAAATCCCAACATGTCCAGAGTCATGCACACTTCTTCCCTGCTTTAAAATAAGCAAAGGATCCATGTTTCCCAGAAGAGTCATGAAAAAAAGGAAACCGCTATAATAAGCCACATTTCTTCCTGAAAGGGAGAAGTAGCAGAGAAGGGAAGAGGGAAAAACGCTAACGTAGGATGTGTTCATCCTACTAGCCTAGCAACAAAACACACTGGAAGGCAACGGCACTTTCGGCATTAAACACACTGAAAGTCCTCATGTCAACAAAACAAAACAAAAACGCATTCATAATGGGGAAATTTCACCTTAACTTGATGTATGTAATTTTGCCAGTGCCACCACTAGGGAAATAAATCCTGCAATATCCATTTTATGTGAGGCTCTATTTACCATAACAAGATAGATTTGTTCTGGAAAATTTTTTGTCAATATACCCTTTGTTAGGCAGTACCTTCATCTCCTAGCAACAGTGTGGGGAAATCCATCAGAGACATGGAATTTAACTGCAAAATAGGATGGCTCACTGTAGCTGGTACGCTTTTGGAAATCTTCACTGACATGCAAATACTTTCATGCACTTAGGGTGTCTGTGTCCACTGACGGACTGATAAATCAAACTAGAGGATGGAAACTGAAAAAAACCCCACCCTCCCTCTCATTAAAAACAAATTGACCAAGGCACATGAAATGCTGAAATAACTGCTCTGCCTCTTGCTCTCGAGAAGGCTCTTTCACACCCATACGCATTGCCCACACCTCGTGGGAAACTGGATATGTAGACGCCACATTTAAAATGTTTAAATGTCATCACAAAACAGTTTTTCCAGCCTCAGAGATTTGCAGTGTCCTATTTCAAAAGGTACAACAGCAATAATAAACCTCTTGTAAGCAGCACAGAGTCACTGAGCAGGCGGGGGTGCAGAAGATGGCAATGCTCCTCAGGTGCCCATGCTTTTCAAGGCATGTCCCAACCTCTGCTTTTATTTTCTTTTTCTCTCTTCCCAGAGAGAACCTGTGCTCCGTTTTAAGGAAGTTAAGGGTGAGGTAAAATGCTTTAAAAAGTCTCTAAGGGATCTCTTTTAGTTGAGCTCTGCAATACCCCTTTGATCTGCATGTCATTCTGCTGGCTGTTTTTCAAGGTTGAATTTGTCCCTCAGGCTGATCCCAGCTTCCCAGGAGGTGGCTTGCCTGGGGTGAAGCTGCCATTGCTGCAGCTCAGCCTCTGCAAGCGCAGAAAAGGGAGGGACAGTACTGCGGCCTTGTGGCCTGTCTGTGGCATGAGGAAATGGGAATTCCCAGTGTCGTGGTTTAACCCTGGCAGCACCTAAACACCACGCAGCCACTCGCTCACCCCCCTGCCTCCGGTAAGATGGGGGAGAGAATCGGGAGAGCACGAGTAGGAAAACTTGCAGGTTGAGATAAAAACAGTTTAATAATTGAAATAATAAACCAAAGTAAAACAGTAATAATAACAGTGATAACAACAACAACAATAGAATATACAAAGCAGGCGATGTGAAATGCAACTGCTCACCACCCGCCAAACCGACGCGTAGCCCGATACGCGAGAGCCAATCCTGTGATGCCAGAGCCCCCCCCCCCCCTTAGTTTTTATACTGAGCATGACGTCACATGGTATGGAATACCCCATGGGCCAGCTGGGTCAACCACCCCGGCTATGCTCCCCCCGCCAGCTTCCCATGCACTTGGCAGGGCATGGGAGGCCGAAAAGTCGCAGGTGCAAGCACCACCCAGCAACACCCAAAACATCAATGGGCCATCAGCACTCCTATTATACCAAACCCAAAACACAGCACACACCCCCAGCTACTGGGAAGAAAGTTAACTCTGTCCCAGTCGGAACCAGGGCACCCAGTCTGTCCCATCCTGGCCACATCTGGAGCCTTGCAGCTGACAAAGCTCGGCCGTGTCTCAGGTCACTCCACAAGGGTACGAACCCCTCGGCTTCATCAGCTGTGTGGTTCCAGAAACACAGGGCTGCAAGGAAAGGTCTGGGATGTGGAAACGGGCTTTGCAGAAGGGACGTTGACAGAGACTTTGGGGAATGAGTTTGAGGCTTTCTGACTAAAGGCGTCCTCCAGGTACACGTGCTTTGCCCCCCAGCTCCCTGCGCACATTACCATGCACAAAAGCCTCCGTGCAAGCACTGGTGGGTGATTCACCCCGGTGCTCCCTGTCTGACAGCGCTGTCTGAACCAGTCCCTCACTTAAAACAGGTTCTTATGGACACAATTCAAAGCCCAATAAAGACGTCTGAAGTCTTTGTGGGCTCATACCCACACCCCATGAGAAACCTGATTTAAAAAGTAAATTGTACAGTTTAATCTCCCACACTTAGCGTAAAAGCGATTTTTTATTTTCCAGTCAGATAAGAGGAATATTTCTGTGTCCCTTTACCACATGTTCACAGAGGGGGCACAACAATAGGTGAAATCGCCTTTGTATGTTCAGTAAAATGTCCCTCAGGATTGGACATCTTCCAGCATATGTTGTGGAGGCGTTTCTTAACGAAAGAAGAGGTGGCCCAGAGGTACAGTCAAGCGCCCCCGAAGGACTGAGGTAGTGTCATGTTGTTCTCACAGATCCTTATTATTTCAGCTGGGGAGAGAGGAACCGGTTGAGGGGGACACCTCCGCACCACTGAGCCAGCCTGAGACTGGGGCTGTTCCAGGGAGGATGTTAACAGCATCATCAAATCAAAAAGACTTGGTTTTAATTATGCCTTATAGACGTGCAAGGGCTGTAGGGGAGGGTTGATTGGCAACAAGCAAATAAATAGCTCCCGATACAAAAACAACTATTCAGATCTCTGCTGAACTCTGAAAAGGCAGTGGGGGAGATGGGGGAGAAAGCCAGTCTTCAGCAAAAGTCTGTGCTTCCAAGAGAAAAATAGTATCCAATTATTGGGTATTGCCATTGTATGGGAGAGATCTGAGCAGGGACCTGAACTCACTTCTGCCCATCCCTGGAACGAAAAGGCTTTTGCTGCAAGGAAATGCCAAGACCCTCTGTTCTCACTGCCTGACCCTCAAGCATTTGCAGAGGACATGGGAACCATCCCAAGTAAACCTCCTGCTTTAAAAAGGCATTTAAATGGGTGTTTCGCTTGTCACCTACCCTTCAATGAAATTACCTTTCTGACTTGGGCATAATGATTTCAGTCACTGTGAATTTATTTCCACCTAAGCTGTGTTTGCTCTTGAACTTTTTGCTATTGACTCGCACACATGTTCGGTATATAGAGCAAACACTTCGGTGTGAAACAACATCATACACAATGAGTCATCCGTGCTCTGGTCCACAGCCATCCCACGGAGAGCTTGTGCTGTCAGTCACTCTGTCATTTGCAAACATAGCTACAAACACTCAAAACCAGACAGTTATCTTGTATAACACCTTATGGAGCTATCTGCCTTAAGCAAACAGGAGCCATGTTAATGTATTTTTGGAAGAGCTAGAATAGAACGATAGATTTTTTGGTAAGAATCAGGTTTTGGACAAGGTCTGTCTAAACTGATGTATCTGAGTGAGACGATTTTTAAAATAATTGTAAATTAACCTTTGACTTAGAGCTGAACCTGTCCTGGTTTCTATGGCAATATGCAGCTATCATCAAGCGTTAGCTTCCAGTGTGCAGAAAAAAAAGCATTTACTCATCCTGGGGAATTGCACTAAATAAATTAACAGTACTAACTCCAGACATCCTGATGCCACTGTATTATTGACTGATAAACCTTAAATCCCTTCATCATGTACATACATTCATGCCAGAGCTAACACCAGTCAAAAATGCAGCCCAATATTTGAGAACTAAGGCATTTGTAAAATTTGGGTGTTACCATTTTGTCAATTATTTGATGAGTAGCAGCCATAGACTGGTAAAACAATGTCAGAGAAGACGAACACATGCCTTTATAGAAAAAAATTAGCATAAGGCCTATATTCTCCTTTAAACTATTTGGAGATTGAAGTAACACATTGTTTGCATGCCCTCAGCACCACGGCAGACATCAGTCTGTGTCAGCAAATACTTTGCTTGGCACATCACTGCAAAATTTGGCATCTCTTATTCCCTGAATAAGCAGCTTGCCACTGGCATGATTCTGCATGAAAAATAGGCACAAGAATTATTACCACTAATTATATTAATGATATACATTCTTTTACATTAAAATGTTTGCTAATACCTGGTTGCAGAGTGAAGATAATATGGTAGATAGCTCACTGCCACAAAACCCAGTCCAAAATCTTTCACTCCAGGATCATCCTGCGATGAAAGAGGAATCCAAAATGCACAAATACAGAAGTACAGGCCCGCAGTTAGCTGCCTCTTCCTCCTGATGGATGCACCCTGCAAAAGTGTCAGAGGTTTGTTGGTCGAGGTCTAGTATAAAAAGATGACACAAAAACTTTGATAGTTTTTGCCTACCTGAGCCAGATGTAACCTTTGAGAGTTCCCTGACATTTTACAGTTGCATTTCAGCAGATGCTGCCTTTAAACAAGGTTAGAAATAGCCAAAGCAGTGCATCATCCTCTTTAAAAATGTGATTGCCCACACAGATATAAATACAGGCTGGTGTGCAATTATACCATCCCCTGAGAAAGAGGGAGTCACATCCAGAGCTGCTGCTTCTCCCCTTGCTCTACGTGGTGAGGGAAGCGGTATGAGGGATTTCCTACCCCAAGCCCTGCCGAGCAAGGCTGTGAGCTCTGCTGGCTGCCCTAGACTAAGGCACCCAGCCTTCGCCCCTCAGTTCCCTGCCCCTGAAACAGCTGTTTTTCCCCACAGACGCACTATCAGAGGACTTAGGAAGCCAGAAGCACCATTCAGCCCTGACCATAAGCCCAAAATGCGGTTGTACACTACCCCAGTTATACTAACCGAGGCTGCGGGCTGTCAATTTTAACCTGTCGTTGATTTTTTTTTTTCTATCAGCACATACTCTCGCTCCGGGGATAAAATCTGAAATACTTCAAAGCGCAGATGGCCCAGCTTCTGCTCAGAAACATGGCTTTTCATTCCTGTGCAGCCAGAAACAAAAGCTTCGCATCTCTTCAGAGAACAGGCATTGCTTCATGACATCTACAGTTTTTCGACTCAGTAACCAGTTCCTCCCAGGGGGGACCTTTATGTCAGGAAAGATAGAGGGGAAATTGTTTAAAACTTCACACTTAAGTCCATATTGACATACAAAGCCCATCTGCAGAGGCTTGTGCTATCTCTGCGGGGAGAGAGCTGCTGCCTCCCCTGCAAATGAATTCATTTGAGTGCATGAAGATTGGCCTAGAATGAAAGAGAAATCCAAAATGATTGCCAGCAAGACTTTATTCTCAGACCTCTCTGCAAAGGAGGCAGCCTCAACTTCTGCCCACACGGGTCCGAATAAACAGAGTAGATCCAATTACCTGATACCAGAATCTGAATCGATGCAATTTTTTGGTCCAGCCAATATGCCCTGCTGTTGTTCATTTATCTCGTTCAAAATTGCAAAACTTAAACACTCAAAGATTGTAAATTCACTTTCCCAATATTGGCACTGAGGGTATACTAAGGAAATTCATCCTGCAATTGATCAGAGTTGCTTAAGGATCCGTGATCAGCGCAGTGAAGCTCATTTTCCTCAATAATATATATATACACACACATATATATACACATATATATGCATTTTTCAATCTGAATGGGAGACGTGGGAGTTTTGCTCTCCTCTTTCCCTACCCCACCCCTTTTTGGTCTGGGAACAGAGAATTCAAATTCCACTCAGCCTTGTCACAGCAAACAATTTCCAAACCATCTGCTATCTAATAAAACAACCTGTCTAGACAAACCCCAAGCCAGGCAACAAATCTGATATTGTACTTGAAGTCATCATAAGTATTAACAACCTGCCATTGCTAACCTGTCAAGCTTCTTCACTGGGAAAAGGACTCACATTTACAGTCTCAGGCACAGGGACTGGAAATGGGAAAGACTTTTTCCATCATTAGATACAGAAAAGAGGCTTAGAAGATGGGACAGGATCCAGTCAGCCCAGCTTGGGCACCGTTTACACCCATGCAGTCGGTGCCTAAGAAAGCAGTGAGCAGCGGAGAGAGGTGGGTGCCTTTGAAGGGACCCGTCTGATCGTGCTGGAGCTCCCAAAGCCGGTTCAGTGTGAGTTAAACTTAGGTAGCTGGGGTCCCATCAGCCTCGCCTACTCCAATATGATGGAGAGCCCAGTATATTCACGATTTGCTGGCAACCTGCTTTCAATTCACTACCTCTGAGACAGTGGAAAGGGATCCCAGGTTTACTGAACTCCGACTCACTTGTGAGAAATGGATTAAAAATATTGTCTGTCTCCAGCAACATGAAAAATGAGCTTTGTGTTGTGTGAGCTGAGAGCTTTTCCTTCCCCTTCCTCTTGTTTTTTTTTTTTTTTCCTAAGTGAGTTGATTTGAAAAGAAAGCTGTCATCTCTCCTTGATGAAAGAGCTCTTATATACCCAAAAGCACTGACAAAACAGGGCTCCAGTTTCTAGGCATTTCATTGTGCAATTCAGAGCCAAAGTCAGAGGGCAGCAGTCTTTCCAGGGAAGGGTCACAGGGCCAAGAAATAAGTTTAGTTCCAGCTGTTTCAGGGAAGAGGTTTTGAAGCTCCTTTTTTGTTAGGAAACCTGGGAAACCAAGTTATGGAAGTACATAGGCTGTTAAAAGGCTTTCCTGAATCTCATTTTATTCTGTTCAGAAAGAGTCAGTTATGGGATAAAAAAAGCAAGCAAATAATAAGCATAGTGCTATAACACTTAGACGTGGGTTACCTGTCTGGAAGCTCTTTTTCCCCAGTCTTTAGCAGTTTGGTCCATTGGAGCTACATCCAAAAAGAAAATACCTCTGGTGGGGTCTGACCCAGCACCTTCCATCACTACAGAACTGAGCAGCCACAGAAATGAAGTCAATGGGAATTAGGCATCTATTTTCAGTGAGAGCTTTTGCCTAGCCTACAAAGTGCCAGTCTGCATCAGGATGCCACATTACATCTGATCAATGGATCAGTATTTGTCTGTCTGAAGATTTGCTCAAGCATGCAAGGCCAAATTCCCTCTCGGGTGGATTAGTGAGAGGGAGAGAAGTTGATCAAGTCTCTTTTGGGCACATTTGAGCTGAGCAGTGGCTGAGTCCAAAGGTACTCCCAGAAAGCGCCTAGTTGTTTAGATGAGCAACCTGTCCAAAAAAAATGTCGTGGTCCCCTGCAGCCAGGTTTCCTTCCCACAAGAGGGGAAAGAGGGAGCTGTGGGGTAGGGACTGGTGCCCTCTGATACGGGAGCAGGGTGTGCCTGAGGCACACTTAGAAACACACTTGGGTCCTCAGCTGAAACACAGCCAAAACACTGACAAAAATAATTATTCAAGGTGCAGACCATGTTACTGCAATGCTTGCAAGTTCTGTCACTGTGTTGTAGACCAGCCTGAAATGGAGGATAAATTCCTAAACCGTGAACTCTGATCACAAGCACTGTTTAAGGCTTATTAGATATGACCGGTGAGGTCAGAGCATTGACTTTGCCACTCTGAGAAAACTGTGATCTTCGTTTTCAGTGCTGAGCTGAGTTTGAGCCGCAGATGTTCCCAGTGAAATTGTGTTTGATTTTGAGAAAAATGATGGCGAACTGGTAGAGACAAATCTGGAACAAAGCATGTTTGGACAGTGAAGTGGAGTGAGTAGTTGTACTCACCCAAATGGGATGATAAGATGGGATGGTAAGAGAAAGTTAGTGACCCTGGGGGGCCAGGAGTTAAAGGAGGAGTCAGCCAACTGTGCCCACTGGCATCTCCTCCTCTGCAGCAGGCATGGACGTGTTATGATGATGGATTCAGTCATTAGATGTTTCGAGATTTGCTTTCACAGTACAATGTCACCGCTCATTAAACCAAGTCCATGTGAAGGAAAGGCAGTGGGAAACAGGGAGAAAGAGCCTGTAATTAAATCTTGCTGGTTTTGGTAACTGGAAGTAGAATGAAACAATCGACTGTTTGGAAATGGATTCTGCAGTAGCTGGGTGACAAATTACAGGACAGCCATGTCACCTTTAGCAGCACAGGCAAGACCACTTAAAAACCTGTTTAAATTCTAAGAACTATAGCTGTATTGATTAGGAATTACAGTCAATTTAGTGGTTTCCTTGTAGTAAAGTAGAAGTAAGCTATTAATCTAAACTGCAGTAAGTGTTACAAACACATCCAATTTTGATTGAACTGTTACCAATGTAAACGTATCATTATAATGAAATTAAAGTAGTAGCAAGAATTGCGGTATGAAGTTCTAGCCAGATCTCAGTGACATTAAGATAATAGGTAGAAGTGCAGAAAGTATCGATCTTATGTGACTAATAGGCTGCTTAATAAAGGGAGAAAGACTTACACATTGAAGAACTGAAGATAAAAAATATTAATAGCAAACCTGAAGTGCTGCTTCAGTGCATGCTTGAAATATCACAAGATGTTAGAAAAGCTCATTTACAAATTAATATCTCTTTCATGTTTATGAAGTGTGAGAATCTAGTGTAGTATATCTGCTATTGGCACACGGAACATTGAAACGATATAAATTAGACATAACTATATCGGGGGGGTTATACATTTATATCTGAACATAAAGGAAGAATGTAGTTCTGTTTAGAGAGAGAGCAAAATATGTTTTTTCTTTCCTTCTCACTTAACGTCGTAAATCATATGTTTATGTCCCTCCATTTTTCCATTTGTAAGTTGGAGCTAATATTGCTGTGACATTCAAAAGGGCTGTTCTGAGAGTCATAAAGATAAGGGGGAATTCAGCTATTGGAGCACTGATTACCATCTTAATTACGTATTTCTTCTCTTTACATCTGATAGGATGCGAACGCTTGCTGTTTATTTTCTGTCTGTGAAAGCTAAGCCCAGTTCAAATTCAGATTTCTGCCATGAGGATAACTCTGGGAGAAATGCTTCCAGCCTCCACATCCAGCAAGTGAGAGGTGAGGGGACCCACTCGTAAATACTGGCGAACACTGCTCCAGGTTTCAGAATGCCGAGTACGACTCAGCTGCAAGTCAATCAGTCACAGCAAGACAATAACTGCGCTCAGAGGAAGCCATCAAAGACTTCCAAAAGAAACCTGCTCTAAGATGAAAGAGAAAATTATTATGGTAATCAACTTTGCTAAGAGAAAAGGAAAGCTGTTTCTCTTTGGGAAAATTTCCAGTGCTGAAGAAAGGGGGGAGAAGGCGGGGAGGGAATGTGATAAGGTCTCACACGTTCAATTGATTGTTCACATCTAACAAAAATAGCCCCAGCCTGTTCCCATTGTCCTACAGCTGCTGGCTTCATCACGCTTATTGTGCATTTCCTTCTGGCTGAGCTGCGCGGTTGCCCAGTTTCCTCTCCTTCATTTCCTAACAAGATCTGCGATGAACTGTAGGAAAAGCCAGCAGCACTTCAAAACAACGCCTTTCAAATTTCGCTGGGGCCATCCAAAAACCCAGGCTAATGTTTCATAGCAGAGCAAAGCAATTTTAGGCAAGCACCAGTGCAGGTAGCTGGGTCCTGTCCTGAATCAGGATACCGTCGCTTGCATATTTTTATTACTGCTTTTTCATTGCTGGGGCACATTTGCATTTATGTGTACTTCAAGCTTGCTCATTAGGTGACAGGAGAAGCTTCCTGCACTCAAGGCCAAAAGATCTTAATCTTGGGAAAAGAATGCGCACAAAGATGTGAACATCATATTTAAAAGGTCTCCGTCGCCTCTATGTATTCAACAGCAACTGTTAATTCTCCGAGGAATCATTCCTCTATATGCAAGCAGTTTTTGGATAAAAAGCAAGGTGTGTGGGGAATGGTCCTCCTCATTCCCTCACTGGTCTTGGAGCCATTTAAGCTGAAATATCAAATTGACCTGGTGTGGCAGGATTGGTCATACAATGAACCTGCCCAGCCCTTGTGGAAATAAGCCACAGAAATCAAATTATCATTCCCAAGAGTGGTATTTTCTGCATACAGAAGTTAAACATCATAGCACTGTAACTGAACACCATAAGATGGTTGAAAAAATTCCTACGAATATTTTGGAGTCTATTAAACCCTCTTTAGTTTAATTTCTCTCTGTCTTTCATTCCATCCCCAGGAAATTACAGAACACTTTTCTATAGAGAATTTACAGAGACCAGTATTTTGCATCTATGCCCTTCTTCCAGCATGGATTCAAGATGCAAGCTCCTTCTCACGCCCCGTGACGCTTCTTTTTCTTTAAGAAACATTTTCTTCAAGAAACATTTTCTTCATCGAGGAGTTCCATTTATGCAGAAATAACTTCAGATGTTTCAAATAAAACCAGCTGAGGGTAAGATTTGCTCTTTCAATTGGTGTTTTGTTGTTATTCTTTACTATTTGTCAATACCTTACCTGTTCCACTGGATAAAATCAGCTTGAACAAAATCCTGTAGGTGAAACAGAATTAACTTCTGGTGAGAGGTGCTGGATAAGAAGTCCAGGCAGCTATGGACCAATCTCAAGGCTATTGTGAAGCCCCCTGCCCTGATATTTCATCAAAAAGTGGCCTTTCAAGAGCAAATTGCTGGCACCCAGATGTAGGTGAGCCTTGCACACAGATGAAGGAAAAAAGCTGTTTGGGAATAATCAGCAAAAGGGAAGAGCACCTGTGAAAGCATCCTCAGTAAAAAAATATTTTTGCAGCCCCGCTCCTCCCTCAGCAATCAGTCTGCTTCCTGGACGAGGGACTTGTTAGCCCTGGAAATCCAGCCAAACAGATAAGCTACACTTTGGTTCACCTTATTAGCTGCCAGATCCTCAGTCTCAAAAACACTTAGTGCTCAACAACTCTTAATCCAAATGTCAGCCTTCTCCTCTCTCCTCCGCTCAAATATTTCACATAGCTTGGAGCGAGGAAAATCTTTGCAGGCATTTTCAGAGCTGCTCACAGCCCTTGCCRCAGACCCTTCCTGCTCCTGGTCTTTACTGTGGGCACTCAACCCTTGAGACATTTATTTGGACTTTTAAACAGGGATTTAATGACACATCAAGCCTCTAAGAAAAATTGAGAGGGTGAATAAATGCTTTTTGCATTTTAAATAACAAAAAAGGAGAAGGGATAATATAAAGTAATGACCAGTTTGTGAATTATCCATGACTTCAGGCAACACCTCACACAAAGCTCATTCGAGTACCTGGAACCCACAAACTAATCAGGGTTTTAAAATTGCTGAGAGGCTCTATTCAGAATCTCTTTTTACTGTAGCTTGACCTAAATTCTCCAATAGTCACCAAAAAACCTCATTTGACCAGAGAGAACATAAAATAAGCTTACTTCAAATGCTGCTACTAATGCTCAGCATGTATTTTAGCAGTTTTTCTAATATTTTTGCTCAAAATCATAGCAAAGTAATCATTCTCCCTGTATCAACTCCCTTGAATTTGTAATTCCAAAATAAAGCTGAAATTAGAAAAAACTGCATTAATTAGATAATGACAGAGAAAAACAACAAAGTAATTGTCATATCTACTTCATCAGCTATACAATTGTTTCAAACATGCAATACTTCATTAAGTTGAATTAAGAACAGTAGAGATCAATTTATATCGATTAAATGTGAGAAAAAAGATGACATTAAATAAATGGCAGGTCAGTTCCTACTGCATAAAAAGTGAACTGTGATGAATGTTTAGGCAAGGCATTTTCTTTCAAGTTTGTCAAAGCCTAGTTAAAGAAGAAAGCAAATTTGTTCAATAGGCAATCTCTGTTGATCTTGGGAGATGTGGATACAAGAGCAATGATCAGGTGTGCAAATGAATAGGGCCTGTGGTTAAGTCCTGATGTGCATGGAGAGATACCACCCAGAGAAGTAATCCAGTATGACCTCCTCCTAATGACTTCTTTCTTGAATACTCCTTGGACTAAATTGTGCATTTGTTGTCCCTAAAAATCTCTAAATCCTTGCAGATATTTTTCATTACTATGGTAACTGTTTTGAGAGGAGCTAGTGATACAGTCAGAGACAACCGCCACTAGACAAACTAAATCAATCATTGTTTTATTAGTTTTATAGGCTCCCTCATACTCAGAGCTAAAATAGGAAAACCGAGAGTCTGCTTGCTCCCCGGCCTGAGACAGTTTGCACCTCGAGTTGGATAGGCTTTGCGTCATGAGAGGGACTGGGCTTTATATCCCACCAAAACTGGTCACATCAGCTGTCTAAAAATATTGAGTCCTCCAACGGACCACAATTTATTTAGTTTTCCTGCTACATCTTACTCCTCAAGCATGCTAGGATAAGCCTAAATAGGGCTGTGCTTGAGATTCCCAGCTAATGCCGCCTGAGCTAAGCCAAGCTCTGGAAGCAGCTTTTGTGCAGGAAAGGTCCACATCTGGGCATGTACACAGCTGCCATATTTCGGCACCTCGCGCTTATGCCTCCAGCAGACTTAGGAAATTAAATCAGGAAGCTCCGGAGTGAGCTTCGAGGAAGACATCCTTTTTCATGCTCTTACAGCTTGGCAATTATAAAACTCTCTTTGGAGATCAAAAATGTGGCTTTAAAATTTCTTAGACCAACGGGAGATTTGAACGATGTACTCCCAGTATCTCCAAAATGCCTTCAAGCAAGAGTTACCACAAGCACCCTTCACATTTTCCAAGACAAGACTGTAGCCCTCTCTGCTCTCTGAAAGGCCGAGGGGAAAAAAGCCCTGTCCTCAGGAGAGGCAGGCAGCTGCTGGCCTTCCTCACAGCCCTGAGAGGACACCCTGGAAACAAGAGTGATTCCAGATCTTTAAAAAAAAACCCAAACAATTGTTTTTCCCAAGGACTACCCTGTGCAGTGTTACTGTAATATTTCACATCAGAACCAAAAGTCAGGCAGGCTGACATCTGATTGTTCACTTCGTACTTTTATTCTCCAATTTTGCTTCTTTCCTTGCTCGCATGCATGAGTGTTTAAAAATAATTTCACAATTGTTAGAGAGGATACCTCCTGATGTCTTACAGAGTACCATCAATCCATGGACCAAAGTCTGAGAAACCTCTTGAATAAGATTCCCTGCTCTGATGGCTATTGATTCACCCCGAGATGCAAAGCACCTACCCTGTCCTAGGCATCTGGGTTTCTGTCCCTGGGAYCTAGGAGTCAAGCACTGCAATGCTTGAAGACATTTAGGCTGTTTCTTTGCTCCAGCTCTACGACCATCACAAAAGAGTTTTCAGGCCAAAAACCATTCCGGTATTACTTACTTCTGCCTCCCCCAGGAGTGCCAGAACTTTCTCAGGCATATTTTGGAAGGATTAAGTACTTCTGTCCTGATAACAGTTTGATGATGTTCTGAAATACTATACATGCGTTAGGGAATCACGCTACTCATGCTCTCCTTGCTAGCAGCAGCTCACCTTTTCACATCCTATAATAACCCATAAAACTCCTGCACTGCCTTTTTGGGACTGAATTGAGAATTTTGGCTATAGAGAGGCACTCTCCCATTCTTCTGCAGGCTGCTAAATAAAGCCAAACCAGACATGCAGACCTTTGCAAAGACTCACACAGCTGTAGTCATACTTCATATCAACAAAGAGGTTTTACCAACTGGTTTTCAGTTCAGGTCTGCTGCAGATCCCTGTGATTACCAGTGCCACCTCCTGGTACCGAAACATACTGAGATCCAGCCATGCAGGAATGGTAGGATGAAGAAACACAAAATATCCCAATCCTCGCTTCCTGCTCAATTTTTGTTGTTCTCTACAGACTTTTATAAACAGCTATTTATTTTACAGATAATCAAAAAGTTAAATATTCTTGTAGCTATAAATGAATGAAAGGACAGGGGAGCTATCAAAGGTAAGAGGTTACAATGGATTTTCCTTTCCAGGATATCCATAACAAAGCTAAACCCAAAACAGATATATGGTCATCAAACCAGCTGAAGCTGAAGAAGAGAAAGCTTGGGAGTTTAAAGTTTTATTCAGAAATGTCTGCATTCATTGCAGAACTGAGGAAATTCTTGCAGCATTTATGAACCTTGGATACAAAACCCGAGATTTTGATTGAAGATTTGAAACTGGGGGTTTTCCATGTCCCTACAGCTCAGGTATACAATTTACACTGATTTATCCAGGCAAATGAAAGGGAGAGAGGCAAGGCTACAGGTTAGGACACAGCTGCTGGCAGGGGGCAGGACTCTCCTCAGGGCTCTGCCAATTTTCTTTCTCAAAGTAACCAAAGAGGTGCTGTTCCTTCCCATAGCAAGTCAGATGTTGTCCTCAGCTACTGTCTACTTCAGTATCCTTATCACCCTCAAGCAAAACCCCTTGAGCATTTATTCCCGAGCCCCGCCATGGGCACTGCTCACCACCTGGGCTGGGTCACACTTTTGCCAGCCTATTTACAGAAACCAACTCCCAAAAATGCAGGTGAGGGGGAAAACCGACATACATCCACAAAAGCGAACGATCTCAAAAGTTGAAGCACAGGATCTATTTTTTCAGCGATACCTTCCCATCTCTTCTCCGTCCATCTCGCGCAGAGAAATCACAGCCTTAGGTCTGAAAAAGCAGCGGTCCTCTCCCTGTGCCCCCATATTAAATACATTTTTGCTAGTGCTGGGGTACCAAAAGGGCTTAAAAGGCAGCAGAGCAGGCAGCCTCTCGCTCCAGGAGAGGGCAGTGAAACACGGCTCCACTTGGTCAGGAAAGGGCAAATGCACCTTGACCTGCTCAGCAACACCTGCTTAGTCAACCCAAACGTTACCTTGGTGGCACAAACCCGGGCAGATTCAAAAGGAGGAGTCATGAGTGGGGTTTCACGTGTCACGAGCACCCTAAATTGATTTGTGTCACTATTTCCTAGGAAAAAAATTATGCAACCGCTTGCTCGCTCTCTGCCCATGGAGAGGAAAAAATGTCATTAGGAGGCGGTGTTCGCTTGCACTTAGGTTAATAGGTCTCATTTGTTCTGCCAGTGTGGAGGGAGGCAGAACCAATGGAAGAACTTGTAATTCTGCTTTATAATTAAGATAATGTGCCGTGCTGGCCCTTAATCATATTTTTGGATGCTGCAGTGTCCATGACACATCTTGGAGAGACCGCAGCTGTGATTAAACATTTTTGATAACCCATAAATATAACATTAGTTGCCTCGGTTAGGTTTCTGATAACATCATTCATTTCAGATCATTCAGTTAGTGCAGACAAAGGGGCTCTTTCCAGGAGACATAATGTCATTGTCTCTGGAAAGGAACGTACTTCCCAATGACTGTTTATCACTCTCTAATTACAGTGCTGTAGCAGCCATGCTCTATATTACAAGGAGTCCTTTTTGTGCCCAAGGATCCAGCAGTTCTTTGTTTTAATTTATTTTCCCCTTAAATACCTCCTGCTATTTAAGCAATAATTCCCTGTAAATCAATTGTTAGCAGCAGTTAATGACTGGTTGGTTAATTAACAGCTGAAAGCAAAGCTGAGGGTGTTCACTGCTCTAACAAACCAGCAGACGTTAACTGTGGGATTATTGCTAACATACCCTATAATCAATGACTTCTCGCAGCGACGGGGTAGCCTATGTATCACTTAAAGAAGGAACCGGCTGGGTTCCAATAGGTGGCGGCATTAGGAAAAATAGTCACCGACTTGTGGGTTGAGCCACATGCCCCTAAGCAGGCAGCGGGGTAACAGTGTTGGTGCAAACACGGCTCGGTTGTAGGGTCTGGGGCCCGAAGCCCCCATCACTTTTGGGGAGATGCTTGTGCAACCTCCTCTCATGGCAGCGCAGCTTCAGCCGCAGCCTGATGTGATGTGGGAGGGACGGTGCACAGGAGCACATGCCAGGTGCTACGGGTGAAGTTTGCACAGCCTGTGCTTTCCTCACAGCGAAGAGAGCGCTCACACATGGGACAGGCTGCATGGGTGCCGTGAAACCCTGCGTGGGATGGCTGCGGCAGAGACGGGGCTGTCCCTGCGCTCCCCCGGCTGCCTCTGCCACAGCGCTTTCGGCTCAGAGTCCTGCACACCCCTCAGACTCACGCGGGGGTCAGCAGGACCCCAACTAATGAAATCGGGAGCTGCACGCTTGCCAGCAACGCAACAAAAAAGCCTCAGGTTTTTGCCTGTGTCCAGATCTGATTATTCAGAGTATTTAGGGGTGTCTGTGTTCTGCTGGAGAGCTGCATTAAGATGTTTTTAATGCAACAGTCTGCTCTGCTGCTCTCTTCAAGGGACAGATTCTCAGATAATCTCTTTTCACAACATTCTCAATTAATATTTATATAAGCCTGTTTTGTCTCTTATCTTCCACGAAATAAGGTTTGGAGTGATGCTGCCATGGAGAAAGGAAAGTCTAAAGCAGGCAGTAATTGATGTTCACAAAGAGAGTATGCGTAATGGACCAGCTGGCTTATTATGAACTAAAATACTGCAGTATCTTCAATACAGAGGATGGTAAAGGAGAATAAATGTTGACATTTTCGTGGTGAGCAATGCAAGACCATCAAATCAAACAATTTCTGGCATATAGTCAAAGCAGTGTTAAAATGGAAACTCAAGCGATAAGAACATTTTTGCATTTTTTTTTCCCTAAGTAGAAATATGCGGCTTTAGGAAACCTCATGGCACAAGTTCCCCGCACTGACACAGAGCCAGGGGTTCCCAACAGGCACCATCTGACTTGTCTTAAGGAAAAAGAAAAAACCCCAGCAAGGAGCATCCTTGCATGACTGCGCCAGCTCTTCTCACCCTGACATTAAGTGGTAAATCAAGATAATTTCTGCTGGTTATCCTCTCCACGACCAAAGAGAACAATTGCTCACTGTCTCGTTCACAGCCTCTACACTGGACGTCTGCTGCCATATTATGCTCTCAGCCTTCTCCTTCCTGGAGGGACAAACCCAATTCCCTTGGCATCCCCTCGCAGTTTGTGCTTCCCGGCATGCTACATTCTGACTGCTTTCCCCGGATTTTTTCCACTTTCTCTTCATCTGCAGGAAAAGGTGGCACCCACAACTGGATGCAGATCCTCAAGTCTTTTACAAACATGCTGCTGCCTGGTTATTTTTTCCCCCATATTAAGTCTCTGCATCTCTCCTTCCCAGGCACAGCACTTTGGACTGTTCCTGATGGAATTTCATTTAAATATTTGGGAGTCATTTCTCCAAGCTGTGAAAATCGTTTCAAATTCAGATCCTGGCCTCCTAGGACTTGCAGCATCTCCCAATTGCGTCATCCACAGGTTGCGTATGTTTGCTTGTTGTTCAGTTGTTAATAAAAAATACTTAATAGAACTGGGTATAAGACAAACTGCTGAATGACCTACTTGAAATATCCTCCCTGACAGTGATCCAGCGCTAGCTGTTGCTGTGGAGCTATTTTTCAACAGGCTATGCACCTACCCCATTGTAATTATATCTATACCTTATTCCTTAGCCTGTCATATATGTCAAAAAGCGTTACTAAAAATCAAGCACTACTGCATTTGCTGCTTCCTCTTTATTCACTAGACAAGCTACTGTGACAAAGAAGGAAATTAGATTGATTTGACATCAACTGTTCTTGACAAGCCGATGTTTTCCTTTTTTTTTTTTTTCTTTCTTTTTTTCATCACTATATCAGCTGGCTACTTGCAAATTGATTGTTTAATGATTTGTTCCTGAATCTTTTAAAGGACCTAAGTTAGACTGACAGGTCTGTAATTCCCTGGGTCCTCCTTTTTCCCCTCTTTAAAATATAATACACTGTGTTTGCCCTTCTTTTGTCTTCAGGGACCTCCTTTCTCCTCTGTGAGTTCTTAAAGATAATCAGTAATGCCTCAGCAATTGCTTCAGACAGCACCTTAAGTACTCTGGGGTGAATTCCATCAGGCCCTGCTGACTGGAGTACATCCATCTTACCTAAATATTCTTTAATCTATTCCCCTCCCCTTCCAATCTGTACTTTTGCCTCCTTGTAAAAATTAAGTTTAAACAACTGGTTGTGTCCCCTGGTGACAGGTACACTTCATAATTCAAAGCAATTAAACATTCTTCAATATATCCTTAAATATTTACCGAGGTTTGTATTTCCTTTCTCCATGTTACAATTCTAAAAAATAAACTCATCAACCCCTATTCACTGGCGGCTAAACCAAGACACCACTCTTAAGGACAGATTCACAGCTGAGGATGGAGCAGAAAGAGGAAATGTGACTAAAACATTGTGTTTTTTCATTCAGAACTTCAACATCCACTGACAGACCTGTGCTGATCACAACAACAGAGGTTTCCATTTCTCCCCAGGCTGTTCCTAAAATATAACTAGCACCTTCATATCTGAGACTGCACCTGCGGCAGCATCCATGCACCAAGCGCTCCCCATAATGAACAACTATGGTACTTTGAATTTGGGAAACTGTTAGGGCTGTTGTCCAGACATGCGCTAAATTACAACACACTAAGTTCATGTGTTGTTTGTTTGTTTGTTTTTTCAAATAAAACATCAAGGTCTGCCAAAAGTCGTGGTGGGTTTTCCATGCAAGTACAATGTGGAGATCCACTTCCTTTGCTCTGTCAGCCACCTGATGCTGTAGTACCCAGTCGGAAGATAACTTGGGTTTCTACCCATGATAGCTGAACAGAACAATCTTTACTGGTGTCTTCAATTAAGTCTTTTTTTGCCCACTTTTCTCCTCAGTAGTTCACAATCATTACAGAGCTGAGTGACAGTGAATGCTTGCATACCAAGGCTTTCTCTAAAGCAGGGTGTTTGTACAGTCAATACTCTCAGGTTTGTTTTCATTAACAGTTTGAGGGCTTTCTGCCAGAATAAAAGATACCTCATAACACCAATTACTTTTTAGAGGTCTGTATGTTTAAGCCCCACCCCATTCCTAACAAGTCAAAATGATTGCAAGAAATCAGCTTTTAAATGAAGAGCACTTGGCTCAAGTGAGTTTGAAGAAAAGCTAGCAAGAAGCAGGAGAAAGCTGGAGAACCAGTGAAGATGCTTTCCCATCCTCCCTATCTCCTCCACATGCCCAGGTCTTGCAGTGCACGCTTTCTGTTTGACCCTGCTAAGCCTGGATGACCAACCAGGCAGCACTGTTCGCACCTTGAAACCCTGCTCACAGCTCTAATATGAGAATTTACCCACAGTGACCCTGATATTTGTGACTCATCTGCAAGCATCCTCTTTACCTGATGCCAGATACAGAGTATGTTAGGGTATGAGTTAGGACAGGGTACAGGGTTGCTCACCTCCTTGCCTTCTCTGTGTCTAGAGGAGTATTGGAGACTTGTCCTCAAGCCCTTCTACTTCTCAGTTTCAGGTGCGTGCTTAAGGCTTTAAACTCAAAGTCCAGCTATGCCAAAGTCCCAATTTCAGTGTAACACTACCAGCAATTGCCCCATGTTTCTGAAACAAGGCAGCCAAAAAATCTAGGGTAAAGCTTGTGGTGGCGCAGAGTAAGCCTTCTCATTTGAAGGATCTGTGTCTGGAAATGCACATTCAGAGGACATAGGTAAACCAAAAATTTAATCCTTCTTCCAAAAAGCTTTTCCTCTACAGAAAGAATGACATTTGAAATGAGAGCTGGTTTGGGAATTTTATAACTACATTTTCCATCAAAAAAGTATGATGAGTCAAAACTGACCCTTTTTGCAGTTAACATGTTGGTTTTGATGAAACTCTCACTGGCAGCATTGCTGAGGTCTAGAACAGAAATTACATGAAATTCAAGAAGGGGAGAGGCACACCAGAGAGCTGGCAATTGCCAGTTGGAAGGACACTCACCCACGACAAAAGATACTCCCATTTGCACTTATAATTATCCACATCCTATATGAATACAATGACCATCAGACCTACCTTCTGACAGACAGAAGATTTTCAAAACCCCCACAACAGACTAACTCACTGCCGCTTAAATCAAAATAGACTGGAAATTCTTATGTCTGGGATGTTGTCCCATGGAAAACTCAACCTTTGAGCACTATTTGAAAGAATTAACTACCAGATACAACTTTCCCGTAACGCCTCAGACTTACCTTCTCCTTTCCTTCTTGGTCTGGAAACAGCACTGTTGGGTTCCTCAGCTGGGACAGTTGGCTGACATCTGTTCTCTGCTGCTTGCATGGAACAAATACTATGTTCATCTGTGTTTTCTGAATTTGGAAAAATCATATAAAAAGAGTCATTTTCGTCTCATGAATCTTCTATACCTCATCTGATATAGAAACGTACATGTTGCTTAAATGGCCCTTTTCTCTGAGCTTCACTGCCCATCCTCCTTTCTTAACCTATCCTTGTCTTCCCATTCCTTTTTTTTTTTCCCCAGACATTTTACTTTGAAGGACCCTTATCAGTCTGAAAATGTTCATTTTTTAAAATGCAAGAATCTGTCCAACCTACACTCAGGTTATCATCTCTAGATTTTGCATTTTTATAATCTGTTTGAGGATGACTGCATTTTCATGCCTAATTTTAAACTCCTACTTGTAATTTTGTTATAAAATTCTGTTATAAAACCCCCTTCATAACTACTTGAGTAAGAAGATAAACATTATGCTCTCCCATTGCCATCTTCCTCAAAGTTCAGTAACTCAGCAGGCCAACTTTAGCAGTAAGCTTCAACTTCTGAATTTTCCAGTTCTTGAAGCACTGGAGGAGCCAAGACTATAAATCAGTTTAAGAACCAGTTGATAATGACCTATCAAACTGACAGGTTGGCCTTAACCAAACGTTGAGTCAGTTTAGGAGCATTGATGGTTTTTTCCCTTGTCTAGAATATCAGTAAACCTTTGAATCGAGGTTTTCACGATAAGTATCAGTAACAAAGTCAAGTACATCTCGACGGAATTAGGAACCTCTCATTGTTTATTAATATCTTCAGAAAGCATCGTTATTTCTGGGAAGGTGGAGTTGCCCATGGAGCTTTGCTCCCCACCAAAGACTCCTTAGAAAGGCCCCTTATCTTCTCTGCATGAATTTGCTCATCAGCAAAAAAAGGGTAAAACTTGACTATTCTCATTTTCTTGGGTAAATAGGGCTGCTCTAGTGATTTTTAATGCTACACTTCCACTCCTTAGGAATGGTAAATTTTCCAGTAGAATAAATTCCCTACTACTACATGAAGGATTCAGAGCTTCCCACTGAGCTGTTCAATAACTGTTTAAAAAAAAGGGGGGGGGGGGATTCACTATTATCTTTATCAGGAGGAAGAAAGTATAGCCCTTGGATAAAGCAGCTGTCCATGGCATCCAATTATTTGTTTTCATTGCACAAAAGAAAAGAAAAAAAAAGAAAATTAGCTACATCGATTCATGCATTGATTGCTGGCTGGGGTTTCATTTTGGGTTGCCCCTGGGACTGCAGCATCAGCAGGAGCGGTTACTTAGTCATGAATGTCCTACACAGCAAGTAACCGGATCGCTCCGTGTGAGGAGCGCCGCTTTTTTCTGGTCTCTCAGCTGTGTGAGGAGGAAACCCAGCTCCCCTTAATCACAGGCTGCCACAGCAGAGGACACATAACTCACTCCTACGGCACATGAGCTACTACAGCCTTTATTACACGGTTCCCCAAAATGAAAAGAGCCTATAGATCTTGGCTGTGGGATCGCTTGGAAGGGGACGCGTGTCCCTGATGAGAGGGCAGCCCAGTTTTCCAGACTYTTGCAATGGGTCTGGTGGTTTGACAGTTTTCAAAGAGGCACAAGCCAAAATATGATATTATGAAATTAATACTATCCAAAATACGATTCTGGCAGATCACCTTAACACTGCTTTTTAAGCTTCTTTGAAACCAGGCCATTTTTAACTGTATCTTGAAAAAAAATCAATCTGTAATGGGCTCCTGATCACAAAACCCTTATTATAATATGATCGCATATTAAAGCTGCAATCATGCTCAGCTTCCCCTTGTGCCAGAAGCCCTATATAATGGAGGGATAGCGCCCTTTCTCAAGTACTAGTTATACAAAAACATAATAAAAAAATACAGTCTACTAAGTTGTCGGGAGGAGAGGAGCAATTCTGGGTCAAGCCAAAAAAAAACATTAGAGCAGGCCAGAAATCCACAGTTAGCTCGTATGCTGGTCACTGTTTTCAGCCAGAAAATAACACTAAAAAAATCTCTCTTCATTTAAAAGTTATCTCCCTGAAAGTGAGTTTGTTACTGTTTGTAAAACATACTGTAACTTGCCTTACAAGATAGGTTTACATTCTCCATACTCCAAACTATAAATTCCTGTTGTTTGTGAGCAATTAGAGTCTGTAGCTACACATTGCACTTAGTATATATTCCAATAATTGATGTTTATGAAGCTGAATAGTTAAAATGTTATGGGCATTACTCAGGTTTCCTTCCACCGATAGTAACAAATTACTTCAAAGATACTGTGCCCTTTAATATGCTGAGGTATAACAATTAAGGGTTCAGTAGATGTAGAAAGTGTTATGGTTCTGAATATTTTTTTTCTATTGGACATGTTAGCCTTAGAGCCACTGGGGAAAAAAATATTACACTATAAGAACATCAAATTTATAATGGAAAAATAACATTCCCTGAAAAAATAGAACTGTAATTAGCCACTGATACTACATTACGACAATCACTGTTTTTCTGTATCTCAAATTAATCATCAATTATTAGTCACACCTGAGCAAAAATCTGAATTCCTATGTAAAAAGGAATTTCAGTATATTTGATTAAAATGACTTTAAAATACAAATTCTAATGCAAAGTCGACATTTTTTCAACATGTTAAATTTGACTGAAACAAAATGTTTCAGTTGTATATGTTGAGGTAAATCAACACTCCTTAAGACCCTCCCTGCCTCTCCCAGACATCCCCAGTGACATCCCTCTCCCCCAGCACTGCATCACTCTTACAGAAGACCTCACAGTCGGTGTGCTGATGCTAAATAACACCGTCATCTTTTCTAGCCGACAAAAGGTAGCCTCCACCCTGGAGTCTGAAGCAGTATTTTTCCACTTGACGAGCTGCACGCAGTGCATTGCCTACAGCAGCTCGTTTGAACATCCCGTCCCCCGGGACAGAGATGCTCACAGGGTAGCTCCTTGTGCCACCCCACCTGTTCCTCCTCCTCCTCCTCCTCGCTTGGCTGAGYGGAGCCAAGGGACAGCCATGGCGAAATGGGGGGCTGCGGTGTAGGCATAGCACCACTGTGCCTCAGCACCGCATTATCCTCCAATTGAAGGGAAAATAAACAAGAGTAGCACAGCACATCTTCATCTTCACTGGTAGTGACAGCTTTACTCAATTTTAGTCAGCTATCAAGTAATCAGAATGAATTAAGCAGCAGAAGGAAGGACTGCACCAGGATCTAATAAAGCGGTGGGCACTGGAGTGCTTCGGGGAGTCGCTGCACATCTCCCTCTTTACATCATCACCGTGGGTTCCCCGCTGCTGCCGTCAAGACAGCATCTCTGGGCAGCTCCCAGCCAGCAGGGAGCCAGCTCCCCTGCCACACCTCTCACCGGGTTTCAGGAACAGCCATCAGTCCAGCTTGTCGCTGCAAGATGGTTATGCGTGCACGCCTGCCTGTCTTTATCTGCTTTGAAGAGTCTAATAAGAAGGCTTGAAATTGTTATTAACTCCCAGCAAGCCCCTCTCGCACCTTTAACCAAGAGTGGCATTTGCACTTGGTCAGCACTCCCAATCCCTCCTGTGCTCCACCAGACGTACGGTCTCTTTGCAAGGCCAAAGGCAATTTCTCCGTTGTACATCCTAGAGGAAAGGAGCAGCCTCAGACACACCTCACTACGTGTTTGCACTTCTCAAAAAATTAGTAGCAGCTTTCAAAGGACTTCGGTCTCAGAGGTCATCTCAGTTGCAGCCTTCACATATGGAGGGATTGGATATTGTTGGCTGCAATAAGGAGGGGCTTTTTATTAATGCCTAGGACCTCCCTGTGGTCAGAGATCGACTTTCAGCCCCAAATTCTGCGTTTTGCACATTGTGCAAGCCATGAGGGTACTTACTTACAGATGCAAACTTCCAAGCGCATCATTAGGGCATGAATTAGGACAGGTCTCATGAAATCTCTGACTTTAACCGTGTTTTACCACTGCCATTAAACTGTCGCACATGGGCTGTAATTTGCAGTCATTTCATCTAACTGTACATACAAGGCAAACGGTTAACGGCTCCTTCATAAATCTCGACGGCCAAGCAGTAAGCAGGCTACAGACACAGACTCTGCTAATTAAGTAAGTCAAGCACAAACCTTTTCTTTACGACAGTAATAAATAACTATTTCCCTGGGAACAGGACTGAAAGCACATGATGGAAAAGGTTCATTGCAGGCTAGAAGAGGACATCTAAAGGAAAGTGAGTTTCGGTGCAAGGCTGTTGTTCCTTGTGGCTGCGGCATCTTCCCTTACGCAGGGCAATCCTGGCCCATGTTAACTGGTTAGAAAATAGATTTAGCTAGGTTATGGTCAAATTTATCCTGAAAGGGATGGAAAACACGTCTGAAAAATCTGAAGAACATGCAAACAGCCTTTGATTATGCATCATTACAAAACTACCCTGATCCAAGACCTTGTTTTTTTTCCCCTCCAACCGTTATTCGCCTCCTCCTACCTGAAACACCCCCACCCCTCGGCAACTCCCTCTTGAAGCTCTTTGCAACATCTCGAGAAATTCAAATGCCTGCTCTTAGAGGAAAATAGTTTCTAATTAAACATGCTGTGTGGGTGTGAATGAAGCTGGGCCCACTCCTTGCCTCACTGATGTCAACAGAAAAATGTTTTTCTTTTTTACTGCGAGCATCAGCAGAGGCAGGGGCGATGGGGTTTTAAAGGAACAGAGGTTCGCCAGTACTGGCAACTAACGTGGCTTTTATTTAGGTTTGGTGAAAGAGCCTGAAGTTTCCTAAATTTCAGGCTTAGGGTCCAGGCTTGACTGGGAGGGTGCGCGCCGGAGGGCCAGGAGAGCCTCGCTGGAGGCCAGAGCGTGCCCACTGGGCAACAGCTAGCCAAGAAGCTGGGTTGTTCGTGTAAACGTTAGCTACTTACGGGTCCACTCTGGATGTGAGCATCAGAGAAGAGAATCTTAAAAAGCTTCCTCTGCACCACACCAGAGCACGATTTTGTGGGGTTTGAATAAAATTTAAGAATTCAAGGAATGCTACACAGCATTTTCGTGGCAAAATAGGTTATTTTGCAGACTGAAAATCTACCTAAATCATTTTCAAATATATTCCTTTGTTGATCTGAGGACTGAGTTCCAAAGATAATCCTATATTTTCTCATTTTTCTTTCTATTATAATCCTTCCACAGAAACATCCGAAAAATAAAGGAAAGCGGTGTAAGTGCAGACAAACAGATAGACACAAATCTTGCCAACATCACAACATAATACAGAAAGGTGAAGACAGAGCACACTTTCCTTTCATCTAGGTGGCAGTTCCCGCAGGCCAGAGTAGCTCTAGATGGTGTTCAAGCTCCTGATGATTTGATCTCCATCTCCCCAGTTCCCCCCCATCTTCTTTCACACCACTAACACAGTGGTTGTAGGTTACGTTTGGTAGTAACTCCTCAGAAAATACCCGTTTGGAAAACGGGAGAAGAAAAAATAATGAGCTGAAAGCTTCGCCTGACACTGCTAGGAACCGTGTCGTTTGTTTGTTTGAGATAACTTTGCTTTACAACAGCACGATGGATCCCGGTTGGTGTTGGAAGAGAGGTTCTGCCTCTGCTCCAGATAAGCCTCCTGCACTGCATGCAAGAAAAGCTGAGTGTGCTGATGGATTATAGCACCTCATATTCTGTTTAAATTCTCAGTTATGAACACTCTAGTTATTTTTGCAACAGTAGCTGGTAAAGTTAGGGCCTGTGTGAAATAGGAAGAAATGAGAAATTTATTATATTTCAGTAGCACAAAATTACATTTTCCTTGTAGAGCCACACTCAGGAAAAAAAAAAAATTAGTAGCTGATCTCTGGAGGTCCATCCAGTCCTTTATGCTCATCAAAGTTCATATTCCTGCACCTAACGATATATTTTCCTTCAGAGCTTAGCTTGTCTGGAGATGGGAAGAAGTGATCTGGTTTTTCATTTTGATGAGGCTAGCACTTCTCAAAGTTCACCTATGAATAATGTCGGCAGGGAGACGTGCATCTAGCTGATTCAGAAGACACATTTGTGTCAAAATCCATCTCTCCTGATTTTCACTGAAGTGCTTCAATATGCTATGGTACTTCACAAGATTGAAATAAATGCATTTCATAGCCCTCATCTCCCCCAACTCCCACCTTCCCTATAACTATATTTCCATGCTTTTGTTGCAGAAATACCTGAGGCTGCTTTTGTTTTTCTTAACACAAGACCCAGGGTAATTTGAAGACTTCTCTCTCGGACTTGTTTCCCCACAAGCTATAGCTCATCAGCACGGCAGCATCTCCCCTGCACAGGAGTGGCTCTGGGGCCTTTCAGGTGCTGAGTTTCCCAGCAGAAGAGAGTGGTGCCAAGACAGTATTTTCTTGCAAATATTATGCTTATTTTTCCCCTCAAATGTAAACATGTTGTGTTGGTTGTTCTGATTTAAGGCTCAGTTGGGTTTTTGGAAAAAAATATGTGTTTTCCCTCGTCTGTAATGGACACCATGGCTAAATTTTTGAATTATCACAGGATATAGTTAGGCACTTTAAAAAATCCTGCAAATGAGAAACTAATCACCTTCAGGAATACCACTGAAATTGTGGCTCCAGATGCTTTAACTTCCTACTCAGCCCTTTGGAGGAGTGATTAAAGCTAAAGTCTGAGTGATTTAGATGCAAGGCTTAAAGGTATTCCCTCCCCCAGCTGCCATCCTAGCAAACATTACTTTTCTTGCAGGAAAGGCAGCAGACCAAGCTGYGTGACCATGCTTTGGCCATCCTGGTGCACAGTCCTAACGTGACGCAAATCAGTGATCAGTGGTTTTATACTGTGTTGGCAGTGCCTGAAATGTAGGTACATTTTCTTCCCCCAACCCTGGGAGAGGGGCAAACTAGGGGCAGACAGCCAGCAAGTGCTGAAGAGAAATCTGCCATAGGTTCTGGTAAAACCTTAGTTGGAAAGCACTAGCCCTGAACTGCATGTTCTCATTAAACTAAACAGGGAAACCCTTCTCCTTTCTAGCCCCTGTGCGACACAAGGGGACCTCCAGAAGGGGTGAGCGTCAGAGACAAAGCATCCTTTAACCTTCAGGTTCTCAGCAGCCACCAGYGTGGTTGTCAGTGCGCCGGACGCAATTACCTATGCTTACGTGGCATTTCATACTGACTGCTTGAACTCCATGGTATATAATGTTCATGACATTAATACTTCTTATTAGAGTAACTTGAAGGATACAAGTGGAATAAAATACGTTTTTTACTAGAAGAATATTTTTTTTTCACATGTAAGGGTGAGCCTTACATACAGCATAGAAATGGTATAATGATATATGAGAAAGGGACAAAGCTATYGATAGCAAAGGACAAAAGTTTTTTATGTTAACTGAACAGCATTATTCCTCAGACTTATTTAAAACTGAAGCAGTTCCATCTGGCTTAAAGAGTCCTCCAATACTATGTTTCTGTATCATGCCAGGAAAGATTTGCTGTGCCCCTGGGATAGGAGCTGGACTCCTACGGATGTCATGTAGGAAAGCAGAATAATGACTATAATGGGACAAACAAGAGAGAAAAAGAACAGAGGCATTCTCCAACTCTTGCTCTTTTTTTTTCCTAAACTATATTTGAATTTTACTTAATATACTTAAGTACTTAATATACTTAAATACTTTACACACATAAAAGTGTGCAACAGATCTTGTTTTGTCTTGGATTTCTGTGACCTTGTCACAGCAGAATGGCTGGGCTTTGCCTATTTGCTGCATTCAGTCAGTATAGAACATAACAAGTACTAGAAATCCCATGCAAGAACTTGGGGTTCTGGAGGTTGAAATACCAGATTAATCTTCCCAGTTCAAGCATTTCAAATAATCACTACAGTTGCTGAATTCTTACTCAGCTTAAACTTCAAGGGGGTGACCACTGGTTTGCCACACTAACACTGGTGTTGTAGGGTTACACGTGCGCTGCATGGAAAACAGGTCCCCACCCCGCTCCCCGTACGGCTGAGCTGCTCCCAACCTAAGATGCAATCTGTCATGCTGATCTGGGAGGAGAAATTTTCCCCGACCACAGAAGATGTTACTTTGTCTCTTCAGTAGAAGATATATTCTTTTTTTTTTTTCCTTCCTGAAAATAGTTTCATTTCCTAAAAAAAAATGTGGAGGTCTTGGGTTGGGATATTTCAGAGCCAGAGTAATAGATTCCCCATGCAATAGCATCCAGGCCCATTGGGAGGTTTTGAAGGCCTGCTGTCAGCGCTAGCCCAAAAACAACCACACAAAGCGTTGCTGAAGAACATGAGGTTTCTTTGGTCCTGCAGTGAATTTAAAGTGGAAGAAGGGTCTGGGGAAAGGAATGCAATGACAAAATGGGGGCAGCTTGTCAGTTGTGAGAGCTCTACCTGAGGATGCTTGATAAGCATCATAAGGATCAGATAAGCCTGATTTCCTGAAAGTGAAGAAGGGCGTGGAGACAGAGAGGATATAAGGAACCGTCAGAGGAACAGGGGAGAGTCCCTGTCCCTCTTTCGGTATCCCAAGAAAACACAAGGAGATCTTTCACTGGGACTCAGTACCATGCTTCATTATTTCTCACTCTAGCAAAAGTTTCATCATGTCAGCAAAATGATTTGTGATATATGACACTCAAAATTTTGATCTGATAAAATAGCCCAAATATTACAGTGGTGATTTGATCTAAAGTAGCATAAAACAGAGACAACCCTCTCATGAATCACTTCTAATTTTTCTTTACCCAGAGCCCCTTTTTTCACCACCCTGATTTTCTCAGTGGATGCAGCACACATGCACAGATGTATGTCCTTGGCATTGTACCCCTCGTGCCAGGTGTCAGCTTTGTAAAACAACCTTCACCTCGGTACAAAACTGCTGCATCACCTACGGCCCCCCGCTTAAACCTTCTGGGACTGAAGAGCTACAGATGTCATCTATCTGGACCTCTGTAAGGCCTTTGACACAGTCCCCCGCAACATCCTTCTCTCTAAACTGGAGAGGTATGGATTTGATGGGTGGACTGTCCGGTGGGTGAGGAATTGGTTGGATGGTCGCATCCAGAGGGTAGTGGTCAACGGCTCCATGTCCAGATGGAGATCGGTGACGAGTGGTGTCCTGCAGGGGTCTGTATTGGGACCGGTACTGTTTAATATCTTCATCGATGACATAGACAGTGGGATCGAGTGCACCCTCAGCAAGTTTGCAGATGACACCAAGCTGAGTGGTGCGGTCGACACGCCTGAGGGAAGGGATGCCATCCAGAGGGACATGGACAAGCTTGAGAAGTGGGCCTGTGTGAACCTCATGAGGTTCAATAAGGCCAAGTGCAGGGTCCTGCCCCTGGGTTGGGGCAACCCCCGGTATCAATACAGGCTGGGGGATGAAGGGATTGAGAGCAGCCCTGCCGAGAAGGACTTGGGGGGACTGGTGGATGAAAAGCTGGACATGAGCCAGCAATGTGCCCTCGCAGCCCAGAAGGCCAACTGTACCCTGGGCTGCATCAAAAGAAGCGTGGCCAGCAGGTCGAGGGAGRTGATTCTGCCCCTCTACTCTGCTCTGGTGAGACCCCACCTGGAGTACTGCATCCAGCTCTGGAGCCCTCAGTGCAAGAAAGACATGGACCTGTTGGAGCAGGTCCAGAGGAGGGCCACGAAAATGATCAGGGGGATGGAACACCTCTCCTGTGAAGAAAGGCTGAGAGGGTTGGGGTTGTTCAGCCTGGAGAAGAGAAGGCTTCGGGGAGACCTTACTGCAGCCTATCAATACTTAAAGAGAGCTTATAAAAAAGATGGTGGCAAACTTTTTAGCAGGGCCTGTTGTGACAGGACAAGGGGTTATGTTTTTAAACTACAAGAGGGTAGATTTAGACTAGATATAAGGAAGCAATTTTTTACGCTGAGGGTGGTGAAACACTGGAACAGGTTGCCCAGAGAAGTGGTAGATGCCCCATCCCTGGAAACATTCAAGGTCAGGTTGGACGAGGCTCTGAGCAACCTGATCTGGTTGAAGATGTCCCTGCTCACTGCAGGGGGGGTTGGACTAGATGACCTTTAAAGGTCCCTTCCAACCCAAACTATTCAATGATTCTATGATTCTGTTCATGGGTTTTCCACTGAAATGCTGGAGAGGAATTAAATTCAACTCTGGCAGAGAGTCTCTCTGTTTCGGCATTAGTCCTTCCCAGTTTGTAGCTTCCCGCTTTCTCTTTTTCCCTCTCTATGGGGGAAAAATAGCCCAAACAACTTGCACAGAAGTTTAGCCGTTGAGTAAAATTTCACAGCTTGCTACGGGTTTCACAGAATGACTCAAAGAGGCTATTAATTTGCTTTTCAGATTTTGTAGGTTTAAAAAAGAAATGTCTAGCAAGTCCTACAATCCTTCTACAGAGCCCTGCTGGTTATCTTCCTCTCAGAGGCAAGTCTTTCTGTTCCCCTCCTYGGCTAGAAACCCACCACCTCCTCCACCTTAATTTAGATTTTACTTCTGACAGAGCAACATGAGATGCACCACAGCTTCCTCAAGGGGCTGCACACTGTTCTCCATGAACAGCGGCACAGCGTGAAATCTCCAGCGCCCAGGGAGAGTGCGGGACGAGCTCTACGCAGCGTCGGAGGGACATGCGCTCCCTCCCTTGCACAGACCCCTCGGGTCTCTCAATCTTTTGTTTGAGCTCAGGACCAGCACAGCCTTATTTTACCTCAGGCTGCCCTGTCAAAACTAGACTAAGCAAACACAGAAGGTTCATCCAGTTTTGAAACAAACTTAATTTTACTTTAGAGAGASAAGCGGGGCAGGGGGAAACAGCCTGTGAGTCTCTGAAAAACGCTGATTAAATATAACTTGCTCCATAATGATTTGTTGCCATCTCTTGACAAAGATGATCTGGTACTTGCAACTTCCACCTAATTTCATTCCTATTGTAGCTGAACTTGGGGGAAATGACAGGGGAAGGATATTAATATATCTTGGGGCTGAGAGGGAGCTGTTTTTCAAGTGAGACAGAAGCAATGAGTGTTTTGAACACCTCATACTTCAGTGAAATCCAATTTTCTGTCACAGGTTTCGCACTGAAGCAAGAATACACTTGGAAGTCAGAGCCCGGGATGCTAAGTGGCGTCTCTAAACTGCATAGGAGATGAATGCTTTCTGTGCCTTTGTTGCTTGCAAATGTACCCTTCAGTCTGCAGCAGRAGCGAGCATCAGCCGTTGGTGCAAGGCTTTGGGCTCAGGGGGCTTTGCACAGAATCTAAATTGCAGCTTACAGTTCCCTGTGAAGGCTGAAGAAAATGGCTGTGAATTCCCATGCTCGAGCGGCTCAGGAATAATGCATGCCCTTCAAACATTTTGAGAAGGTAGGGCATCTCTGCTGAGATAACAGCTCATGAAGCCAGGCTCGGCCTTCAGCTGGGATAAGCTCTGGCCAGCAAATTTCTGCRTTTAACCCTTGGAGAGTCCCCCGTGCCACGTCTGCTTGCGAGCTCCAGTTGACCCCGAGAGAGACAGGCGTGGGTGAGAGCCAAGGGGTGGACGGAGGGAGCCCACATTGATGAGTTACAAACTTTAATTGTTTGGGATGGGAAAGCAGCCTGCGATCTTTTGACTAAATTTGTCCTGGCAAAGAGCATGATAATAATAACAGCCCTCTTAAAAGGACAAAGGCAAATCCCAGCGCCGAGGCTAGTGGGATCTCTGAATTCTTTGCGGCTTAATCGCAGCCAAGCAGTCAACCATGAGGGTAGTTCTTAAAGGATGTGTGACAAGCATGCTGGCCTTGCAATACAGCAAACCTACAGCTATTTATTGTTTCCTGGCTGTTCYGTGGGTGCGAGACCACGGTGGCGGCAGCAAGACACGTCGAAGKCATTAGTGGAAGGACTCCCATTGCCCTCCTATTGAGGGCAGATCCTTAGGGCAGAGGTCTCTATTTCTTGGACTGAAATATTTCATTAACTTCAGCTGAATTAGGTATAGCTAAGCCCTCAGACTATACTTAGCTTAGTGTCCAGAAGAAATGATATGCATTTTACCTCCTGCCCAATTCACCAGTATAAACAAATTAGAGATACACTTTAAGCATGTCATAAACCACTCCTGGCTTAAATTTATGCAGTCTTAATAGCACTGCATTTAGAATAAACTCCCAAGTGAGATAAACACGGTTAGAAAATAAGGCTTTTGCTCTCCTGGAAACAAAATATATTCTTTTGTCACTACTAAATAATGAGAACATTAGTACAAAACATCAGGAAACATTTAATAGGACATAAGCGGAGGATTTAGTAAAAAGAATATGTAATGGCAAATTTTTTCTGTCCAGGGGAGAAGAACTTGGGAGAAGCCATGCCATGCCAGAGACCAGCGCGTGGCCCTGGTTGTCACTTCTGCCTCCCCACCCTGGGAACGGGAACCATGTACGAGCACAAAAGCCTGCTCCTTAAAATACGGTCAGTGACCTGAATGCAGGAGCTGCTGGAGCTTGAAGCTTTGTTTTATTAATCAGTTTTCATGCATTTAGTTGAGGATTAGCATAGGCTGCCAGCTTTATCAGCATTAATTTAGAGTACCTTGAGGTATTGAGGACAGAGCTGTCTGCTGCTCATATAATGTCAGTGCATTGCCCCCACCCCCTGCACTCCCCGTCTGCTGAGGATTAAGAAACCATTAGGCCGAAATGAACACTGAGATATGCACCGCTTGTTAAGGCTTTGCAGTTGCAGCAGAGGGGGAAAGGAACACATGCCGAAAGCAGGACGCAGCAGGTTACTTTGTGGCCAGAGGATGGCTGGGGCTGGGGCAACAGGGCCGAGCTGCAAGCCCTGTCCACGAATGCTGCCGTAGTCCTGTCCCCCCCAAGCAAAACTGATGCCTCCACAAGAGAGCACAGCCTCCTAACGGCACAGAGGCCCCCAAAGCTCGTTACTAGAAGCTTCACATCTTTAAACAAGGCTAAAAAATAACCGAGAAAGATGAGAGATGTGTCCTTCAGGCTGCAGCACACAGACTCTGCGGGTGCCGACGCACCTCGCTCCCCCGCGGCTCACCTACCTTCTGGCTGGCTAACCGCCTCTTGCCAAAGCAAGTCCAGCACACCTGAAGGGACGTTCACTCCCCTTCTGTCCCACTGGTACTCTCGATAGATTTTTTGCCACGGCAAAGTTTTCTCTGCTGTAGCAATCTGCATAGACCCTGGAAACCATCTTGGGGGCATAAAGTACCATGGGACAGTTTGCCTACAGCCCGAAATAGTCAGCTGCAGCTGTAACAACACAGCAATTAACACCTCCCTAGTTGAGCAATTAATGGTTCTCTACTTCAGAAGGACACCTGGGCATAGATCTGCTAGAACACCTGAACATCTCCACTTATCATCTAAATCCAAGGGGGCCTGAATCGGCAACCACCACCCGCATCTGCAAACACCTCCTCCTGGCTGAATCCAGGCAGCAGGTCAAAATTTAGCAAAAAGTCCGCAGGAAACCTCTAGCAGCATTTGAGCAGCTCGTCTGTCTGTTAGTGTACTGAGCCTCTATCTAAAGCATTGCCTCCCCTTGGGCTTCTTCCATGTGCCAGAAATACAGTCAGGTGTCTTCAAGCAGAAGGGCTTGGAACTGTAATCAGATCAGAGGGACAATTTGGGCTCGGGGGGTGACTGAGCACCCATAGAGGCCTCTTTCTACCAGAGCATACGGCAGACCTGGAAGAGTGACTGTACTCTTTGTGTTTATCTGTAGTACGCTCAGCATTTCCTCTGGGATGCAATTATGAGATGAGAACAAATTAAATCCAGAGGTAGGTGCACCACTTGCATGGTAATGTTGACACCCTACCATAAAATAAAAGACAAAAATCTCTAGAAAGTCGGRACGAGGAGAATGTCATTAAAAAGTAGTTATGGTTTGTCAAAACCAGGTTTCTTTAGACCCAAGCCCTGCTTGATCCAAGAGTATTTTTGCCAACACTGAAGCAGAGTATAAAGAGCTACCTTGGGCCTGGCACATTTCTCAGCTGAAAACCACAGTCCCACAGACACCAGAGTTTTATCTGGTGCATCCACATAGCTTGGGATCTCCCACAGCGGCTGTGCTCCCCACTGACCCCTGCCAGAGACTACGGCCCTCCCAGAACAGCAGTCTCTCACCGTATCTCAGTTACAACCAGCTGATCACTCTGCCCAGCAGCTGTTGCTACTTTGGCTCCTTTGGATGGAAGGAGGTTCGAGAGGACCTGCCTGATCCCCTGTGCTGGCAGGTCGGAGGTGGCAGTCACGGTCGGAGGGACAGCAGCCTCTTCAGCCAGCACTGCAGCAGCTGGAAAAAAACATGAGATAAAGCTATGAACCAGGAGATATTTTCCTATGTTGGTGTACCTTCTTGGCTGGTCATGCCCAGGGCCAGCACATCTCAGCTGCCTACTTCTTATGGGCTTCTTACGAGAGGCCACCATGCATTTGTACCTCTTGTAGATTTTGGCAGGTCTCAGTCAGAGAAATGGCTTCTGRAGCCAAGACTGTGACTTTGTACTGATCTTAGTAGTGAGGGAAGGCATTTACTGCTTTACTGTTTAGGCCTAAGACAAAAGCTCCCTCAACATAATTATTCATGACCTATGGAAAGAGTATGTTATGCAGTGTTGCTCAGACTGGTCCCTAGCAGGAGGGGGCTGCTACTGACAGGAGTGAACCAGCAGGTACTTAACGTGTTTATCAGTGTTTTGTACAGACAGATGGGATTGTAGACATCTGCCTTCATCAGTGCTTGAACAACAGAAGATGTATTGCAGAAAGACACTGAAGTTCTCCAGGAGCAATTGTCGCAGAGGTATAGAGAGCATTAAAGCACAAGGGCTGCCTCCAAACCCTCAGACCACATAAGGAAACTAGTCATGGTCCTGAAAAACAGCTGGCCAACAAATCAGGTACTTTATAGGGCTGGGACCCAAGTTAATGCAGCTTCTGAATTGCAGCTGGCTCCACTCCGCCTGGCTCAGGACACGGGCAATGGCCCGTGCATCCACACCTAACCATGTCATCATGCCCTGGGAGCAGCACAGTCGACTTCGAGCAGTGACAGTGCCTGGTGCTCAGCAGCACATAAAGCCTTCTCAGGGATAAGCTTCCCATTAATTGTTTCTTTGAAGTCCTATCTGGGGAGGCTGCCATGAAATCCAGCAAGAGAATAAGACAATTGCTCTCATGCCACCTTGCGTGACTCACCAGAGAGACAGGAGCACAGCRGTACGGAGATGATAATTACACTTTTGTGAGTATGTGCCTGGTTTCAGTTTGTTTAAGTGTCTAGTTCTTGGCCATTGTATTCAGTCTTATTTTTATTAGGGTCTTAAAACTTGTACAGCATGGAGAAGTTTGTACCTCAATGGGAGCTTTCCTAATACAGTAAAATACAACCATAAATGGCAGAAGCACAGGTTGCTCCCTGGCATTTACATATAGTACTCTTCTCTTGCCTCATTAATTTTGTAAGCATTCGGGTTTGCTAGAAATCAGTGTCATTTATACTAAATCAGTAAAGCAAGTAAGCTGAAATACAAACATACCCAAGCCACTCTTTCTTACTTCCACGTTTCATGTTGCTGCAGASAGAAAACTGGTTGCTTGAGGGAGGGAGAGCTGGCGAGGCCGTCGAGGCTGTGCTGTTTCACTGACAAACATCTCACTGGACACATACCGAGGGGAGTCGCGGGCAGGAATATGACTACAAAACAGGGGCTGCAGTGGTGATGCAGGGATGCTGTGGGCAGGAGCACCACCACCCGCAGTCTGAGACGTACACCGACCTGTGGCTCCRGACGTCGAATAGCGGTGTGCAATACCCTGTCTCTGGTACGCTTTCTTCTTTCCTTATTTTTTTTTCCCCCACTTGTTCAAGCGGTTCAAATCTGAGGAAAGAAAAAGGCCAGTCTATTTTGCTTTGCGGGCTATATTCCTATGGGATGCTGCTCCTTAAAGAGCACAGCTGCATTGCTGTGAGGCAAACAAGCCCRCCCACCAGGGTTCGAGTTTGTTCTCTATGGGTGGCCAGATTATATTCTCTAAAAAACACCAAAAAAACACCCTAACCTCACAGATAAATTACCAACAGGCATGTAGCACTTCCACACTGTCCACTTGCTCGTTCTGCATAAACACCAGAATTTTATTTTTCTCTCTCTTTGCCATATGCATTTTTAACCAGCTGCATATCATTCCCACTTTAGAAAGCATCACTCAGAAAAAAGAGGGTGCAGAGAGCCTTTGCTTTTTACTGCAGGACAAATACATTATCAGGTGTGATCCACAGGCCTAGCCCCCTTGGTCCACCAAGAAGGACGTTTCAAGTCCTTGCAGATTTGTTTTCATATTTCCTTTGACCAAATAGGTCACTAAAATCAGTACGTATTGATGAAGTCCATCCAGCCCCCTATCCACTATTCCCCTGGGAAGGACAGTAATGAATGCTAGGGAAGGACCTAAAGGGAATAAGAAAGAGCATACCTATAAGTAATCCTACCTGTTCAGCTTCCTCACGTGGGGGTTGCCATTCATATTACCGTGTTTGCTTCCGATGGGCAGTCAACGCAATATCACTTCTGAGCAGGAAAAGTAGATTTCAGAGAGAAAAGTGTTCAGTGTTACTGAACACAGACTCTTTTTAAATTTTTTTTTTTTTTTTGCAGTCTTTTTACAAACAGCTCAGCTCACAGCATGTTCAGCTTTCTTAGCTAGAGCAGCTAGGGCAGGTAGGCTCCTCTGCACCACAGGTCAGAAGTGCTCGGTGACGATTAGAGGATCTGCAGAGAACTGATGGACATCGCGAGTCAGTTGGCTCTGCATTACTCTCTGAGAATCCCTAATTTCCCCATTTCTAAAAGCAGGAAGGGGTAACAATGCCATAAATACCCTGGAAGGGCATCAAAAAGCGTAATGAAATAATGTTTGTTGAGCACTGGAGGGTCCTTGGGTGTTGTGAGCGCTTTTGTGGCGTTACTCCGTTCCAGTGCTGGTCTTTCACAAAATTGCAGAAATGAAAGGCAGAATTTAAAAGTGACTATTTCCTCGGGTTCCTGACTTTTCAGGCTGTGGCACAAAGGCACCCCCCCAAGCCTGCTTGTTCGGGCCTGCTCTGAGGTAGTTAATATTTGCTAGGTGTGAAATGCTCAGACACATTTCACCCCGAGGTATTTAGAGCCGTGATCTGCAGAGGCAAACGAGAGGGAACATATTAGAGTTCTTCCTGTGATCTTGTGATTCTTTCCCTTAACATTTTTGCACAGTTTCAAGCCAATGATTAACTTTCCATTAGCAAAATAAGGGCTATAAATGACTGGGGGAATTTGCTAGGCATGCGCTTGAAATAACGGTTTGGGCTGAGCTGGCTTCTGCGCCGCTCTGGTGCTGATACATAGTGGGAGCGCAGGGGCTATAAAGCGTGCTATTGCTGCAGTTAAAAGCCAGGCAAAACTTTAGCTCAAGGGAGCACAAAGACTGGGGTTTTTTCCCCTGCGGTAACCGATTAACCAGATTAGGCAAGGCTGGAGTCAGATGCCTGTGCGGCGAGCTGCTGCCCACGGGGCACAAGCTGGCAGCCTGGTGACGGTCTGCCTCCCCGAGGTGCAAGTAGCTCTGACGACGTCCCGCAGCATCCCTCAAGCTGAGCAAGAACAAGGAGCCTCAGGTGGAAGAGGACAGAGTTTTGCAAAACAACCTCCCCAACCCAACAATGAAAACCCCCAAAATAAAACAAAACAAAAAAACCCAACCAGGAAGATAAGAGCTGCTGAGGGTCCTGAGGTGGTGGTGGCTGTGGCTGAGCACCATGGGTGGGAGCCGGGGGAAGCCCCGGGGGGTGGCAGAGCATCAAGCCGATGCTCCGGCATGGCGGGGAGGGGGACGGCGCGAGTCGGCAGTGCGCACAGAGCAATTGCGTGGTTTGCACCCTCTGTTGATGCTGACCGCGGTGGTCTTGGCAGCCTCCGGGATGGTGAGCAACATGGAGGGATGACACAGGCGGCGTGCCGCCCATGCTCCATGGTTTGGTGACCAACTGATCTCAGCTTTCAGCAGTTGCTAAAAATATGGGGAGCATCGGTACATATGGTAAAGCTCAGTGTTTTTCCACTTGCGTACAGCCACACTGGTGCTCAGCTTCTGCGTTAGGGCCCTGGATACAACGGGTGGTGGGTGGCACGTAAATAAAATTGCTCACAGGAGCAAATGCTAGTAGGTGAGGATAAGGATGGCAGAATCAGGTTCTTAACAATTTTGATAGAGACTGTAAGCAGCCTGAAGAGAAGCCTAATTCAGATGCCTCGGTATGCAGCCTTTTCTATTACACCCACAAACCACCCACAACCTCCAAACTGCTATTCTTTAGAAACACCCTGCAGCATTTTCTCGTTTCCAATATACAGCAGTGCTGTAGGCTTAGCTGCTGGATTTGTGCATGCACATGCAAAAATAACTAATGGAGAGCTTGATCAGACAGCAGGATCTTTTCTCAAATGACACATTTTAGTATTAAAGGGAATGTATTCTGTTATCCTGCTAGCATGGAATAATGAAACCGTAGCTTTTCCTTCCCAGCTTTTTTCCCTTCCTCTACCTTTGAGTCTTGCAAAGCAGAAACAATCCCTGGCTTGTAGGCTGCAGCAGCTCACAGGAGCTTTGAGAACAGTGTCAGAAACCCACAAACTCGTGCAGTTAATTGGGGACTGGATTGCTGGTGACACTTCAGAGAGCCAGGCTGTCATTTCAAAGCAGCAAGGTACTCCACAAAGGCCAAAGCCTGACATTATGTAGCAGAGGGAGGAGGGTCCCGTACCACTGAGAAATGTTAGTTCGGTAGCTTTTTCAAGTGGAGCATGGTCTGGGAGATCAAATCCCTCTTCCTGCAAGTCCGTGCCCATAACCTCTGTCCCTCCGTGCCTCCGAGGAGACGTGCAGCAGTCACAAGGAGCAATGAACGCACCGCTTCCATGTTTTCATTGTAAGACATGCATGCTGTTATTCAAATTCCCGGCTTGGCACTGCTGCCCGTGTTGTCCAGTCACTGTAGCTCTCTAAAGGAGAGAACTAAAGGAAAACAAAATGAGGCTGATATTTAGGCCGCCCTGTGAATTTCTGTTTTGTTTCTTGGGCAACTGGGCTTTTGTTTTAATTGCAATCTCAATTTAAGGCACAGGAGGAAAGAAGATTGAGGGGGAAAAACCCAAACTAATTTTCTTCTGTTTCACACGACCGGGTGTGGTTTAAGAACAAAATCTTCCCAAAGAGCCCCTGTAATCATAAATAAATCTAAAAGCAGAAAGAAAAACAAAGCCCTGCTCCTACTAACAGCTCCTGGCTTTTAAACACGCTTTAAAAATATTTCAGTGTTCCCCTTGTCTTCCTATTCATTTCAGACCTCCATATTACCCATTGTAACCACAGTCCACACACAGACCTGTAATGCCTTTTCCTCCAGAAGCTGCAAAGCATTAAAGCCTCCAGAGATATCAGAGGTAGGGAAGTACTGCTGGTCCTTTTTCCAGGCAGAGGAACACCTCCCTCCAGCCTTGCCCCCTCCCTCCCAGCACTGCCTTCTTCAGCAGTCAGTATTTGCAGGAAATCATGTTTTCTCCTGTATTCCCCCTATCCAGAGTTGTCATTGCAAGCCATCGACATGGGGCCCAAATGCATCTGTAAGTCCATGTGCCAGAACAACGCCGCCTCGATGTGATGCACACCCATCTCCAACATGTGAACCATCACATTTAGCCTTGCCTGCCACTGCTTTCTGCTGGGTGTTGCACCTCAAGAAACGCCCGTCATTATATCCTGAATAGCAACCACTCCTTTTCTGCAATGCCCTGGTGCTGTAAAGCACAGGGCAGCTCGCTGCCCCACAGATGATCTGCTGTCTTTGCTCTGAGTATATTAGATTATTCTGCGGGCAAAAGTGAGGCTTAATGACTGGGAATCAGCTTATGCTGTTATGCTAGAAACAACTTTAGAGTTATAACGCCACATTTATTAGCTTTTCCAGCAAAGGAATCTGACAGCATGAAATGCAACTTGTACTCTATAATATGAACGCATCAAAACAAGAGCAGAAGCAGCTCCTCAGCTTAAGCTACCTCTTAAATAAAGCTCCCTCCAAGGCTGCCCCCCAGACTGCCGCCTCCTCACTTCCCGGCTCTTCTCCGACAAGAGCCACCCCTGCCAGCCCCGCAGCAGGAGAAAATCCCAGCCATCCTCTCACGGAGAGTTTTCCCAGTGCAACTCACTCCTACATGTATAATTTGTTTTCTTGCCTTGCTAATGATTCCATAAGCTATCTCAAAGGCCAGCAACAAGAAGCTGATGTCTCTGCAAAGTGAGAATTGTTTGAAGCGCGCAGAAAAGTACTGTGCTCTCTTAGCAACCAAAGTTGTAAAATAATGTAATCATAGCCAAAATAATGCGATAAAAGACTATGTGATGCTTGTATCGGGTTGGTATGGCAACTGAAATAAGCTGAAATGCGTGTATCCAGCATTTCAAACAAATAGCCTAATTGTATGCAAAGTTACATTTCTAATTAATCCCATTCAGTTTACCATCATCCCCATTCATTCATGCTTGCTACAGGGCTGTTGTTAGGTCTTATTTTCATGGCCTTTACCCTGCTCCTGTCCAACCTAGTTTCTATTTTGTTTTCAACTTTCTTTTCTTTGACCCTGGTGATGTAAAATTGTTATTTCATCCCTGCATGTTTGATAGAGTCAACAGAGATTTGCATTTCAATGCATCATCTGTAACCTGGTCTTACTTCATTTTCCTTTCTAAACAACTTTGTTGCTTTGGGAAATGTTGTCCTAGGTGTCAGGATTTACTCAGCTCCTCCCCCCCATATCTTGATGAACAACCAAAACAGCACTCCCAAGAGATGAAAGGACCTGACCAAAGCCTGAGTGAGGACAACTCATCGGCTGAGCCACACTGGCAGCAGCCAGGAGAAGAAAGCCACCCCKGGGAGGGCACACCACCATCAGACGCTGCAGCCTCATCCGTGCTGGCCGAATCTGGCACCTTCTCACCAATTTCAGCTTACACCTACCAAAATAGTGGCTAATTTCTCAAGAAAATCAATTGCCTTGCTCCCAAACTCCCAATTCTTATCACAAGACACACTTTTAAAAAACATTTTCCACGTCTTTCGATTCCTCCCCTTTGAGACTGAATAAAACTTTAATTTCCATAGAGTGCCATCCTGAAATCAGCCCATCTCCTGTAATAGTCCCAGTGGGCTTATGTGGGGAACTAACTGTTTTCTGGATTGGGCTTTTATTCTCTGGTTCATTCCTGAGCTGTTATTTTTGAAGTAATTCAAAAAGATACAATATTTAAACTGATACCTCTGTTAAAATTTACGGGTTTGTGCGTTTTCTAAATTCCCTCTTCCCCCCTTCCCCAGCCTCTCCAGTTCTGTCTCTCTCTCTATAAGATACCTGTGTATGAAAACATACATGTGCATCTCCCGTAGCCGAACACAGCTGCAGGTAATGCTATTTTCCTCCTCCTAGAGAAGTTGTTAGAGCCGATACTGAGATCAGCGGCCAGCGCACGGCATGCCCTGACAGCGTCTCTGAGGCTTGCACCCRACCGCTTCATCCCAAAGTGGTATTTGGGGGCAGTGCAAGCTGGATTAGAGGAGGCTTGTTCAATCCAATCCACTTTTCACACCGACAGGTTGCCAGCCTGCCCTGCCTTAGGCCATTTCTCTCATTTGTTAAGGTTATTCAGCTGTACAGTTACTGCTTCGGCTAATGCAGAGCAAGCTTTCAGCRATGGCGTTTCCAAGGCACGTTTGGTGTGCTGTCCCCTCCGTCACCCCAAAAGCTGAGTCCAATGGATATGTTTTCTTGAGGCTTGACAGTTGCAGACCAGCCCCAAAATCTGGAAAAGCACATTGGGGGTCGGTCTTTTCCGACCTTCTTTTCTCTGCTGGCTTTGAAATCCTGTTTGTGCCTTGTGCTCGCACAGCCTGCGTGTCCCGACACCCCCCCGCCACGCTCTCTCCCGGTTGCCCTCGCGTGACGGGTGTGCATGGGAAGCGCCAGCCAGCGGAGGTTTGCCTTTGTACAGGGACGGACACTCGAGATTTCAGGTCCCAGCGGCTGGTTGATGCAGCACCTCGCACCTGCACATGGGGATGGTGTCGATTGCTGGGGGCTCGGTCTAGCACTGTGCCAGAGCTGTGGGTAGGAGGATATAAACCACCCTGCAAAACCCAGCCCTGAGCTGGAGCCTCCGCAGGCTGCCCCTGCTGAAGACACCGAAGCAGCCCTGCTGGAGGCGGCTGCGCAGGCATGCTGAGAGCACAACCCRCGTCCCAGGTGCCTCCCCATGCACTTAGGCTTTTTTTTTACCTGCTAACCACTCACCTGAAGCAGCACTAATGTGCCAGTGAAAGCTTTGCCACTTTCARTACCTCAAAGGGAAAAAACAAAACAAAACAAAACAGGAGTCAAGAGGGTGGAAAGAAGGGAACGGGGATGCTGAATAACCTCAGCTGCCTCTGCAGAGGTGTATCTGGAGCAGGAACAGAGAGGCACCAGCTGCCTGGCCACCGCTGTGCCTGCCCAGGAGGAGAGCCTGGCCACACAGCCCAGACATAACCCGCTCTCTGCGGGACACCTCTGGCAGCACCCGTTTTCCCCATCTGGTGAAATATTTGGGGCAAACAGTGTGCACTTCATGGGACAAGTCCGGGCTCTTCCCCATGTGATTGTAGGATCAGCCCAAAGCAAAGATAACCGAGCCCAGAAAGTGCTGTGTGGAAACAAGCCATAGCAATGAGCTAAGCCTAAAAGCATCGGATCCATTTGCCATGTAAGCCTTACACGCCGCTCGGCTTTAGCCCTTTGAGGATGTTTATTTCTAGGCTGCAGAAAATTCCCCAGGGGGCATAGGCAAAATGATGGGGAAACAAACCTTACGAAAATATCATTTATCCAGCTTTTACTACTTCTTTTTTGCATGATGATGAAGATGAGACTGATAACGTGCTTTCTTTGAAAGCACGAGTAGCTCTTTGGATATACTAAAAATGCTTTTGTGAAAGAGTTAGTACCAGAAGGGTTTTTAAAATAGTATGCTCTATCACCAAATTACAGTAGCAGCACGCGTAATATTCCTAACATTTACCCATGACCTTCCAGTTTCCAGCACAACTTGGGGACTAGACAAATTGGTTTAATTTGTCTCTGATACTGTACTAAGACCCAGGGAAATGCCTGACTGAGTGACACTGTGTACACGTTTCACACCAGTTGCATCATCCTTCTGCACTCCCAGTCTCTACCAATTAACCCCGGGCTGCGTTAGCTTTCCTCCGTCTGAGTATTATCTGAAGAGCCATCTCACTAGATTCAATGATGGGAGCAGCCAATACATGATGGTAACATTTCAAGACATAAAGTATATCACAAGGTAGGCATCGCATCGCATAGGTACATGTTTTGAAACCAAAGACCAGGAGCTCTAATTCCCTGAACACATGCTGAAGGACAGCTACAGCACATGCCGCAGATGACATTTGCTTATTTTACATCTTATTCGAGTGCCTCTAAACAGGACGTACAATTAGTGGAGGATGATGCTATTTTATTTTGCCTCATCGTGCTCTCTCAAAACCAATTACTTTTGAGGAATACATAAAACATGTAATTTCTTTGTAAAATTAAAAGTAGTCACTGGGAGGCCAACATTTCCTTTCACCCTTCTGTCGCTCCCACTCCTGTTTTTGTTTTTACAGAGCCACCTTTAACTGATTTCCCTTCCATCCCACTGACGTCCCTAGAAATTAAACATATTCCTATACGCTGTACTCCGTGCGTCCAGAAACTTTGCTTTCTCATTGCCATAGGGTGCAGCGATCCCTGGTAGTCAACCGTTGCATTTTTCAGTTGGGGATGGGGAAAGTGACAATACGAGGTATTGAGGAGCTCCTCACCGAGTCCCGTCTCACTTTGATGGGGCCATCACATGAACAGGCTGGCGGGGCTCAGCTGTGGGTGAAGGAAGGAGATGTGAGATCATGGGAGGTCATGGAAGAAGCCAACGTCCCTATGGGCTAGGTGAGCAGAGAGATCAACGGGGATCTGGGGTTCCCAGCATGAAGAGGTCTGGCGTCGGCTGTGTGGAGTGGCAGGCAAGGCCTGTGAAATTCACCTGGAAGTTAAGAATGCTGGAGCCTCCTTGAAATTAGGCCACTTGGTGTCTCCCCCCAGACATCCAGAAATGCAGATCTTTAATTTAGGAGATGCTTTGGAAACGCAACACGGAGAACGGCAGAGAAGTCCTCGTGTCAGAGAAGGTTGTGGGCATTTGGGGAGGGAAAAGACTTTCAGAGTAAGAGATACAGTGCTCGGGAGTTGGAGATTTGGAGAGAAAGGTCGATGAGACCAGCTGAGCTGGGAGACCAGGGTAACATGGACTTGTGAGCTGTGAAAACAGCGACAGCAGATGAAACACCCAGAGCAAACGAAGCTTCCCAGAGGAGGGGCAGTGCAGTTCTCAGGAAGTATTTTTCTATTGATCTCTTACCCAGCCTCCCTCACCCTTCTACTAGAGAAGGACTTGAAGGATTTCACAATAGGAGAAAGTAAATTAAAAAGTAATATTCAATGAAATACAAAGACAACGACCTTGCATGCTTAATTATGCTCTTTTAAGAGAATCAGTCTTTGGATTTGCTAGAAAGACCCATTAGCATGCAAAAAGCAGTTTTCTAAGAGGAAAGAAAAACCAAGTTCCATGTGTTAGGAGAAAGAACTCATGGCGTTTTTTAAATTTTACTTTTGCCACTTTCAGACAAAATTTCAAGTTCATATTTATTAGGAATTTAACCAGAAGGGGATACCTACACATGAATTTAATCTTTTGATAGGTCTGTTTTGCAGCCAAGAATCAGCCTATAATTTGATTTGCTTATGTATAAACACTAAAGTGAAAAAAAGGAAAAAGATCTGTTATCTTTGCCTCCTTAGAGCTCTCAAACTTCATTTGAAAGTCCAAAATCTCTGAGCACTTGATAATAATCCTAGTGGTGATATGTAAATGGTTGGAGAAGTTTCGTACAAAACCATCTTGTGCTAGTTGCTTATCCCTTTGAGGCTCTTTGCGTGGCTTCATCAGAGCAACTTATGCCAGCAGTACAAGAGTGGATCATTTATAAAGCTCGTATAAATGATGCATTCAGAAAGCATTTTGTGTTCTGGTTGATAAAAGTTAATTGTATGCAAAATGGCATACAGCAACTCATCATATATCTTCCTTGCAAGGTAGTTATCGCCATTCAGGTAGGAAGACCATTTATTTGGATATTTCTAAGCTAGTCTTACAAGCATTTTAAGCACTTTCTTTAAGAAATGAGCAAGGTACTATTTGTCCAATTTTTATAAAAATTAATAAAAGATGCAAATCTAGTCATCTGCATGAAGTAAATGAGAAGCTAGGAAAGGCTGTTTCTAATCCAAATCCCTGTGCTGACTCCCTCTACAGCAGCAAGGAAATTATTTTCTCTGTTCTCAGCCCCAGTTTTCCCCCTTAAGCCCTCATGCTAATTATACCTGCTTCGCCGAGGTTTTGTAACAAACAGCCTGTGTGTGAAAACTACTTTGATGCAAGTAAGTGCCAAGTTTTTGTAATAAACATATGGTGAATGACATTTTGTCTGGATTTATGCAGTGCGTTGTTTCTCAATCAATAAATAAATACTTGCTTGTACCCCTTGCTCTAAATACCCGAAAGCCTGGCTCTGCTCCAGGCGTTAGGCAGATGGCATGCTCGGATTTTTTGCCCTTAGCTTCGTTTTTTCGAGCACATCGTCCTCAGTGCCTACGCACAGGCTTAAGGGGAGAGGGGGCAGGCAGGGAAGTGGTGGGACCACCCAGGGCAGCGTTCCAGTGCCCGCGAGCCGGGGGAACACCCTCGCACAGGGAGCCTTTTATAGGCAAAGAGCACCTAGAGAGGAAGATGGACCAAATCTAGATCCAGCCATCCCTAAAACTAGGCAGAAATATGCTTTTTTAACCTTTTCCAGTAGCCAGGCTACTCTGGCCAGAAACAGCCTGGAATAAAATCATAGCTGGTATCTGTTATCCAGAACTTCAAACTACTGTACGGATTACATTAGTGCACTTAAAGACTCTTTATCTTAAAAGGCAGTCACTGTCTTGGACAATTTACAGTCTTAAATTATTTACAATTACCTATTTGTCAAAGCAGTAGGAGGAGGAGGAAAGGAGATTGAATCCTGCCACAGACATAACTCTGCATTGACGCTCTGCAAAATGATAAGCACATGGAGGTTTTCAGCAGTGCAAAGAGCTCAACCCCAAAATTCTGTTTTAATTGCAAACCTCCRAAGAGGCGAACCGGTTTTCTTCCGTTCTTTGCTCTGGAAACTGATCTTTCATTTTCAAATTATTTGAGCCAGGCTGACTTTGTGGCTGAAATCTCAGCCCTGCAAGGGCCCAATTGCCTCCCCWGCCCTGTGTGCACACCCTCCCGCAACTGCAAATCCTTGCAAACGCTTTCCCGACGGCTTCGCAGGCACACTATAAACACTCAGCAGAAATTGCTTTCATTCTTTTATTAATATTTAATGTAAAATTTTAATCTTGAAGGAGAAAGACCTTTTGATTCAGAGGCAAATCTGAAATGATTTTCATATTAAGGCTCTCAATTACTTCTTCCCAAATAAGTGTTTCCATACRGACAGTTGTATGACAAGTGGGATAGAGCTGTTTCTGCTTCCTTCAGCTGCAGCTGCTGACAATTTTCATAACACAGGATGGATTCCTTCACTTCAGCCCCAAATTAACTTTCCAAAATACGTGCATCTTCTCCCCCCCCCCCCAATCTCAAATTACCAACACCACAATCCCACTGGAGAACTGGGAAACCAAGCTCATAAAAATGTTTAATTTTCCTAATAGTTTTAATTACCATGTATTTTAAAAACCTGTGATTTCTCACATCCCTGTGGGATAGCTGTTCTAATTTGAGTGGTGACACTGTACGTGGCTATGGAATTAAATTTAAACCTTTCACGGTTACTAACAGCTATCGTTAAGCTCTTCTAGCAAAGGAAAGGGCCCTGGACAATCTCCTCCAGCAGGAGACCTGCTCCTCCACTTCTTCTTCCCCTTATTTTCTTCTCTGGCACCACACAAGAGAATGATGGCTAGGTTTAAGGCTTAGAGTAGCAAGTCGAGTAACGTGTTGTCTCTCCCGCCAGGGATGTCAGTCTTCTAGAGGAGCTGAGGCAAATCCCAGCACTAGACCGACTTCCCTCCTGACACAACTAAGACAGTCCCAATAATACTTGTCACTGAACTCATTTTATTTTCTTATTCCCTCCACAAGTCTTTGCAATTCAGTGGGATGCATTGTTTGCCAGCAGTGACAGCCGAACGGGTCTGTCCTCAGGATCCTCCAATGGCTGGCTTCCTCAAAATGTACAGTCTTGATTTTCCTTCCTTTCTCTAGCAAAACGGTAAAAAGTGACAGCAATACTCTGAATCCCTCCAGTCACACAAAACAACACTGGGGTTTATCTGTGTGGAGAAGACCGCTGAAATTTCTGTTTCCATTTCAGGTTCCTGGCTGGTATGTTGGGCAAACATGCCCATCTTCAGCATCTACGCTTGGAAACCACTTTAAGACCCCAAAGGATTTTCTCATACAAGGATTTTGTGATCAGATCTGTGTTAAATGGCCACCAACTGTACTTACTTTTTACGATGTTCTCTGACAGATGCCTTGAGATTTAGTAAACCCGTAGCTTTGCCATTAAACTCTCAGCATTGCTCATTAGAAGTTCACAGGAGCTTCCAGGTCTCCACCAACGTGCTTAGGGATCCTCTGGTCCTCAACACACTGCATTATCTGCCACCCCTTGAAATACARCAGAGAAGAAAGACATCAACGTTTCCAGTGGTTCTTCGGTGTTTGCTTTTACATATCCCTTATTTTATGTACTTTTGTGGATCAAAAGCCATGTTGCTTAGTAGGGTCTTGCTGTTTCCTAGGCATTGCCTCTTCCCTCGGAGGGTCCCAGGCCTGTCCTCCCAAGCTTTCCCCACTAAGCACCCTGCACAGGATAACCCTGAGGCTTTGCTCTGGGGCCTCCCTTTCCACAGGTAGCTTTTCCCATCTCAAGATTTAAAAGCGACTCCAGTGCCTGAACCTCACCAGTTCTTCTAGCCAGGCTCTGGAAACCACAGTCATCCACACATTGCCCTGGGACTGCTCTTGATTAGAAGATTAGAGATCAGAGAGCCACCTGGAGAGCCCAACCGAGCCACACCATGGGTCTTTTTGATGTTTTTCTACTGTGCCTCCTTCTTCAGCCCTGTTGTCTGTGGTTTGAGACATGCAGACATGAGAGATGGGTTCATGGAGTTACTCAAGATAGGGCACGTCCTGGAGGACACTTCTACCAGACAGAGAAGGGGAATCAAACCACCAGTGGCAGTGGCCTCCGTCTTTGATGCTGACGCAAAGTGGCTTCATAGTGGCATATTGTACGTAAAACCTTTTAACCACAGAGTCCAGACGACAGCCATGCTCATGAGAAATCACTCCCAGGGCAGAACTATTCACCCCCTGTAACGCCCAATCCTCCCGCACCCAGGCCGGGAATGACACTACATATTCCCAAACGGCTTTGATCAGCATTTTCCCGTTTGCATGCACAGTCATGCCGCTGTGCCTGTCGGACGGGGGCCAGTCGACTACCCGGTCRCTACAAAGGTCTTTCTCTGGGTTTCACGAGACTCACACAAAAGGAGGTGGTTTAGGCAAGTTTGTTGCTACCCAAAGTGTCGAAATTTGAAACCCCCAGTGGTTGCGGATGGGACCTGAGAGTACCAGAGGTCTGGGCGGTAGAAGTAGAGGGATCTCCATTACAAAAAGTCATGCTAACAGAACGGCCTTGCTCCTTATCTACTGCAGCCTAAAAAGACTTGGAAGAATGAGAATACCAAACAGTTTTCCTTCAGTAAACACGACAATCACATCGCCGTGCCTCCTTTTTGGTCTAGTCTTGACATTTACGAATGCACCCCAGCCTACGGGGGCAATTGGGATCATCCCCATAGCACAGACCAGGCAGTCCCACCCACAGCGTCCACCAGCGTCCTGGCTCTTGCATGCAGCTGAATAACCTTTCTATGCGTAGAAGACTAACAAGGAAAAATAAAAGCCAAACAACAAGAAGAAAAGCAGCAAAATAACAGAATAAATTACTATGTAATATTAACATATCCATAAATTACAGGTATAATGTTTTTTAAATTATCACTTCATAGCTGATCTATTTCTGCATTAGAGACAGTATTTTATAATCTATAGGAATTGTACTGCTTTACAGATGTTACCTTGTCTAATTCCCCATCAGAAAACCAAAATGCTCATCCAGATGACACAGCTGGGTAACATAAGTATCGTATTTGCAGTTTTCCAAGAAAACTGTCAGGATGACTTGAAAAAAATGTTTGGTTTATTATTTATAAGAAACGCTAGCTTTCCAATGCCAGTTAATTCACTTAAGATGCTATACTAATGTGCTAGGTTCAGCTCAGCAAGGGATTTCCAGTTTTGCACAATTACAGCTTTGGCAGCTAATACTGCTTCCAGCAGGTTTTTTTTTCATGTACATTAGCTAAATCCCTGAGTTTCTTCGTATGCCCTGGAATATAAATCTGCAGGTTTCAAGGCAAATTTGTTTTCTTTTAAATATTAATTCTCTCTTGGACATAAACCCAGGAATATTTAACTGCTTGGAAACGCCCAGATCACGCTGCTGGATGTGTGTGTGTGGTCTGTCCTGCATGGCGAGAACTGCGGGACCAGATGATCAGAGATAGGAGGATGAGGAAGAGAGAGAGGGGGAGGAGGAAGGCAGTGGGAGAAGAGAGGTTGGGTTTGCAGTGTGTGTGACCGCGTGGAAACCCTTCAAACCAGATCCCGTAGTGGCACAGCTGAGGCGAGGGAAACCTTGCCCATGCTGCCGGGCAATGGGAAAAGAGAGGGCCTGGAAAGCGAGAAGTGACATTTTCTTGGGTTGAACACTGCAGAAGGGCGAACCACGAGTGCATTTTTAATACCAAATGGAAGACAAGTAATTAGTAACAACGTTAATGGTCATAAATGTTGGTATTTTCAGCCCTCCGAGATTTTCTGCTGTGGAAAGGATAACTGCATGTGTCAAAGATTGGAGGGATTTGGGCTCTTTGCTCTGCCATCTCCAGCTGAAAAATCCAAGCACCGACTTTCATTTCTCTGCACTAACACCTTTCCTCTCTGAAAAGACAAAGGCTGATGAAGAAGCAATGATCTAATACTTCCCGATAGTCTTTCTTCTGAAGATTTAAAAAAAAAAAAAAAAAGAACAAATAAATAC
>JAYKAV010001775.1:0-21023 GCA_035582835.1 Phoebastria nigripes
GAGTTTTCCTACTCGTGCCCTCCCGATTCTCTCCCCCATCCCACCGGAGCAGGGGGGTGAGCAAGCGGCTGCGTGGTGTTTAAGTGCTGCCAGGGTTAAACCATGACAGAAAGATGGGGACAGACTTTTTAATAGGGCCTGTAGCAACAGGACAGGGGGTAATGGTTTTAAACTAAAAGAAGGTAGATTCAGACTAGATATAAGGAAGAAATTTTTTACGCTGAGGGTGGTGAAACACTCAAACAGGTTGCCCAGAGGGGTGGTAGATGCCCCATCCCTGGAAGCATTCAAGGTCAGGTTGGACGGGGCTCTGAGCAATCTGATCTAGTTGAAGATGTCCCTGCCCATGGCAGGGGGGTTGGACTAGATGACCTTTAAAGGTCCCTTCCAGCCCAAACTATTCTATGATTCTATGATCAACAGTGTTGCTTAAAAAAATCAGGCCTGCACAAAGCAAAGAGAAAGTACAGAATGGGTGAAAATGAGAGAAATCTCAGCCTGACCTAAGTGGCATAACCCACTGACTTCAGCCAGCCACGTAAGCAGGTCAGAAAAGTGGCAAAACAATTTTTAGTGATTAACASCACAAACGGTATTACTTCTACATTATTAACCTTGCATATTTTGCTATTGTGAGCTGGAAATCACAGGGAAACTTTTAGCGTCACGAGCACTGGTACCTTTCTCATACTTGCATTTCTGATTTTGATTATCTGATCATAGCTTTTTCCTACATGAACAGCTTCCAAGGTACTGATTCCAGGATCGCTCAAACTCACTTTGTTTTATCAACGTGAGTAATCCCATGATGTTCAGTGCAGTTACTTACATTAATAAGGACACACAACTCTTAAGTGATTGTAGGATCAGGGCCTTCAGGTTGTGAATAGTCATTGGCTTCTCTGCCATTAACAGGTCATTGATAAACTGCAGTTTCCTTCACATCTGACAGAGGGCTACTAAGGTACACATATATCACTGTCATTTTTCTGTTACAACTTTTGAAAATGCAGAATCAGATTTAAAAGGCAATCAATAGCAATCCGGTTGCAAGCACCTCTAATGAAGCGCAGCAGAAACAATTTGGTATTAGATTTTCACCTAAAAGGTCTCAGAAACAACATTTCTCAGTGCCACTTTATCTGCCGAAAAAGAAGATCAAGGTGTTTATCCCAGGCTCTGAGCCAGGGAGGATACACACATGCACTGAACCTCACACAGAGCAAAAAACTCCACTGGGTTGCATAGCACAGCTCTTTGCATAAAGTTACTGCTGCCATAGATTGTTTGTCCTATTCACATCTATTCTTCAAGTATGTATTTCTACTATTCTAATTATTATAATTAATTATAGTTGAAAGGACAATGATAAATATCAATTCTTAAAAGTATTTCCAAAAGGAATTAAAAAAACGTTTTTAAAAATTGAAAGCCTCTGCTAGGATACCCTGTCAATATATTTGTTGTATTTTTAACTCATGTTTGCGAATAATGATAGATTGATAGCAGTGATATGGGTCAAGTTTAGCACAAATTTTTCCACACCACTCTGACCATGCATGGCTGCTCTCCCTGTTCCCTGACTCCTAATCCATCCTCAGCAAAGTCTGGAAGTCACAGTAGATTCGTATTTTGTCAAATACTAAAGAATGTCATAAATTAGAAATACTCTTCCTCCTGCTGTGGGAGCTAAAGATAAAGGCAGAATGAAACCTAGCACATCAGTTGACTGAGCCTGTTTTCAGCTTTTCTGTGTTGAATAAATTTTCCAAACACATTTATATCATAATTCTCTGCAATGCAAACCATCCTATTCACAACACAACTCACAAGGAAGAGTTAGCAGTGCTTTTCACTTGCCTTCTAAAATATGATTATTACTTTTTGGTTTTAGATGCTCAGTGAACATCCAATGATCCTTGAAAACCAATGTGATTCCCATTTTCAGATACACAAGCTAGAAGAAGAGGAAGACATAAAATCACACAATAATTTCCTCAACAAAAGTATGAAAAAACCAATAAGTGTACGCTGATGTAAATTGGCTCATATCTCCTACACCCCAACTGAAAATCAATTATCTTTGCTCATAAAGTAGATCTGTGCACTTGACTTTCACTTCCTAGAATCAATTAATTCAGATTAAGGGATACTGCTACATATGCAACTCTAATCCAAACTGCTATTCCTAACTGGTAAAAATTACTTTATTAAGCCCTAGACTTCAAATAGGTCTGTGGTATAGCAGTACTGAAATGCTCCAGATGAGCTACTTGTTTGGTGCCTGATGTAATTCCACATAAAAAATGTGTTTGATACTAATTTTATTTTCAAAAGAAAATGGAGAATATCAACACAAATCCCCCAGAAATCATAGTGCTGGCTCAAAAATTGTGTTTTTCAATTTTTATGTTTTTTTAATATACTTTATTTCCAAGGTTTTCTGTAATACCATAAAGGATAACATTGTTTTAGTTGAAAATCTTGTGCCATCTAGAAGCTGTATGTTAAAAAAAAGTCCAGTACTCTGAGGGTTGGTAGTGTTGCAAGAGTGCAACAAAGAATGCAACAAAGGACCATTTTATCCCAACAGGTCTTCCAAGACCCTGAAAAGCCTCACAATCACTCCCAAACCACATCTCAGAAGGCTGGGAACTGTTACTAGCACTGCCATGGAGCCTCTTTCCTTGATTTTAAGGTCAAAGGCTTTTGGATCTGGCCACTCGAAAGAACAGAGTCTTCACCAGCAACTCATACGCCTCCGGCACCAGGAATATCAAGTGAGGTGTGTGGTTGCTCTCTCATTCTGAACATTCCTCTTGAGGTGATAGTCTAGGACCAAAAGCCAGAGAATGTTCTTCTTCAAAAGTGCACAAAGTAGTACATTTTCTTACAGCTGACACTGAGAATGAAAAGGAGAACAGAGCCATGCATAAAAGCAGCCCATCTGCTTGGCAATGCTTGCGTTGGAATCAGCATCACTGTTCTTCTTAAAACTTAAGACCACCAACAGCACCTGGGTTCACAGAAACGCTAAGATGGCAGGAATGACTGTAAGTAAGAAAGGCTTGCTAAAGCCTGCAAATACAACAAATGAGTTTTGTCARAAAACAAACATGTTTCCAAACATGCAGTAGCAGACTGAGCAACTCTGAGAAGCATCTGTCAGGTCAAGTACCCATAAGAAGAACCATGGAGAGGCAACTCTTGGAAAGGTTCACGTACCTCCCATTCAGAAAGATGAGTAGCTTGTAGCAGTGGGAGAGTGGGAGCAATCAAATGGCAAGCTCTTAACCCGGCTTTATTGCAAGACAGCACAGGGCTTAAAAAGACAGCAGCACTCATGAATAGGTTTCCAAATGAGAAGTGCCAGGATTCTTATGAAAACGGTATTTTTAATACATGGGCTTGCACTGGCCCAGAAGAAGACAGAACAGTAGCAAACCAGAAAAGCAAAATACAAAGGAGAAAAAAGAATGATAGATCTCAATTCAAAAAGAAAAATCCATTAAATCTAGATTTAATGAGAACACTGAGAGAACTCACATTCATATGGCAAATCTTTCAAATTTACTTTGCAGATCAGTTAGGAGCAGAAGAAACGCCATCCCCCAAAATGTTCTTTCGAATGAAAACAAAAACTCAGTTGTAGTAAACTGACAGTTAAAAGCAAAAGCCAAAATGAAATGAGCTGCCCTTCTATATATTTTGCAGCCATCAAAAGCTTTCAATATATTTATCAGTCTTTTCTTCTTCAGCTGAAATTTCACTTTTCAGCTTTCTCTAATCCTAGCTTTCTACACGCCCTTTCTTGGATCTTAATTGCTCTCATCCCTCTTTCAACTCACATTTTGTGTTGCCCTGGAAAAAACATTGCTTGCTTAACAAGAAGAGCCATAAAAGGATTTTTAGCCTATTCTAAAAGAACACTGCACCATTTCTACCTTTTTTTCATGAATTGCCTTTACAAAGGTCATTAAAAAAATATATGATGTCCTACGTCAAAGGAAAGCTAGTCCATCAAAGAAAATACTAATAGGCATATAGCCAGAATATTAAGATTGCAGAAATTACCACATTCTCTGTGGTTTACATTTATTTGCATGCATTCACTCATTCAGCGTGATTCTCTGCTGCAGCTTCATGACTTAAAGGTAAATTCAGTGCTACAACGATGACTGGGGGTTGGGAGATTTCATCGCACAGGAGGTGAAGCCATGGAAAGGATGTGAGTAGGTCACGTCACGCATGGGGCAGGGAACAGATTTTTTCTGGGACTCTCTGCATAGGCTCCTCAGCTAGAAGGTGGGGGCCAGGTTTGAAAGCCTGTCAGAGACCATCAGCTCCAGGAAGTACTGATGAGATGTTCTTGGCATCTGGGGGAGGTCTGTAGCTCATTCTGCCTTGCAGAAAGGTTCAGCAGCTATGGTGTGGGTAGGGTCATTAGGAATGCTGCATTCATGACTCATCTGTGGATTATTCCCTTAAATACACACACAGAGGCAGGAATTTTTGTTTCTCTGGGCTCCAAGTTGGTCAGGACCTTCAATGTAAATGTGTGTATCAGTCTGCAAGAACATTTATCATCTGACCTTGACACATTTCTTCCACTTTGAGAAAGAGCACTAGTTCCATAGTTCCCTACTTTTAAGAACAGGGAATGCATCTCAGAAGAAGGGAAGCCTTCACAACAAGGATATTTCCTAGTTACAACCCATGCAAACGAAGAATAAGAGAATATCAGAAGAGAGCTGGTCAGCAGAACAAAACCGAACAGTGGGAGTTTTAGCACGGAAGTGCTTTATCTTGAGCTGAAAACTGAAATCTCCCATCAGCAAAATCCAAATGAAGTACTTCATTAAAAGCCAAGTTTAATTCATGCAGAAAAAATGTATCACTTTCAAAACAGACTGTTYTGTTTTGGGACTAAGCTGCGTGTCTCTGGGCTGCTGGAGTACCTCGCTGTGCTTCTAATTTTGGTGCCTTGTGGACTGGACTATGGGGCTGCTTTTGGGCAAAGCATCATCTCGGCAGTAAATACAACCTCCCCACCGGGCACAGAAGCTGCATACTGGTGACACACCATGAAAGATGTACCTCTGGGCTGGACAGCCTGACTACTGGGAGACATGGGGGAAGGGATGAATTGCTGCAGTAGCTCAGGAAGAAAAAATTAAAGTTCAGACTGAGGTGGAAGAAAACAGTTAATTTGGAGATGTCAAAATGTTTCATTTCAATCACGAATTTTTAAATGAAATGTTATGAAATTTCTGAATGGGAAGTTTCAGTTTCAGCTACAGTTTTTTGTTGGTCAGTTGTTTCCACAGAAAGCAAATACTTTTTGCAAAACATCACACAGCACTGAAAATTTTTTTTTTCATACCTTCAGTCATGCCAATTTTCCGCTTTTTGAATCAAATTCTATATAAGCTATGCTACGATAAAGAGAAGCACAACAAAGTCCATCTTTGTATTCAATGATACAACAGAGAAAATTTGGACTGGTCGGTTCTGATGCTCCTTACACTTAAAAGCAGTATGTTTATTTCAGTATCAATATTACATGCCTAAAATTCACTAGTACTGAATATAAAAGCATGTCTTTTTACAACAGGGAAAAATTCTCTGTTTTATTCTCTATGAAACCCCACAAAAGTAAGAAATGCAAGTCAGGACTGAATTCAAATCCATACGTTCTTAGACTCACAAGTGTCGATGTTAATTGTCTAAAAATATGAATAGTACCTCAAAAACATAACTGATCTATTTCTGCTCTTTTTCAAAGATAAGACATGGCAAATTGTTGGGTTTTTCCTATCCTAACAATGTGGTTTTGGTTCTTTAAAGCTCTGTGTTTTGTATGTGTGAGTTTTTCTTCCTCTTTTTTCATAACAGCTGCTTTTTTCTTTGCCTTGCTTTTGAGAACAGGCTATGCAATTTTTAGAAAATAAGCACTGCAAATGAATCATCAAATGATAGTAGTTAAGCTCCAGCCATTGGAGATGCTCCTACTGAGGGGGAGCACACAGGTTTACTCAGGCACTCATACTGTATGGGTGGGTGACCTTTGGTACGGGCTGTACACGCTCAGGAGGTGCCCCTTCTACAGTTACTGCAGGCTAAGAGCGCTGTGCAGAAGAGTGGAAAGCGCAGGTGAGCATCGCTCATCGAGTTCATATACTTTTGGTCAACACAAGCTTTGGCAGAGCAATCAAACCCAAGGAACCCACAGGGAAAGGACACTACCATCTGCAAGAGGCACAATGAAGTTACCCCTGGCTCCTCAGGAGTCTTGCAGGGGTGTGAACAGCAAGGTCACCGTTACTTTAGCTAGCACTGCATGAAAGCACTACGCAATGGATTCCTTTCAACCCCGCTAATATCTTCTCATGGAAAGGGGATTGTAGAGACTTTCTGCGGGCACAAACCTCTCCTTGTATGTTTTACAACCAAATCCCATATMTGGATTTAGCTCAGCATAAGCTGACATAATCTTAAAGTCCTGGTGTATGCAGCAAAGCAAAAATATCTTGTTATGGCAGTAAAACCATGGCTGAGGTAAATATATTCAGCGTCTCTACTTTCAGACATTTGTAGCCTACTGAAAAATACTGTCCCTTGGTCTAAGGATGTCATGTCTCGTCAGTTGAAAAGACTACTTAAAAACAAACAAGTAAAAAATGTTTGCCAATTATTTTTGATCACCTGAAGTGCTCTGATAGGAAAATAAAAAGAGGAAGTAAGTGTATGAAACATGGAAGGTCATAACATACTATCATTCAGCCTTGAGAAGCCTTCCCTCTGCAACCAGGGGCTAACTTGGCACTTGGATCATGCTAAACCACCCGGTATTGCACACAGAGATTGCCATGGGAAGTCAGCTCTAATAAGTCATTTTTTCCTACTTATGTTGAAAAAGTTATAAAAGAGGTGTATTGACAGAAACAGAAGCATTTGTTATCTGACAATGTTATTAAATAGATCTAAATCTGACAAAACCAAATAATTACTTTTAGCAGTGGCCAGTGTTATCAGGGATGCAGTAGTTAAATACCAAAGGAGACAAATTCACTTGGCTGGTAAATAAAACAATGGATGAACTCCCACCTGTCTGGGACTTGAAGCTCTGCAGTGAGAAATGGGCTGACTTAATACTACTCCAATTACAAGTGGGAAATGTGTTCATTCTCAGTCAGGTCACTGAGAAGAACAGAGCAATTCTTGGTCTTCAAAATATTCCCTCTTCCTGAAGCAAGTCACTTGGGGATTAATGGAGGCATGGACTCCACGCCATTTGAAAGGGCCTCTGACCATTTCAATCCACGTTCTTAGGACTTTGACCTTCTCTTTGTTGTTGTGTTTTTGTGATACACTGTACAAATAATTCAAAAAAGCCTCCTGGATGTTGATTCCTTACGTTTTGGGTTTTTTTGCATTATCATTGTCTCCTTCCCCCCCCCCCCAATATTCTAAGAAATCCAGTCACCCCACCTTTGTAGTCATGCATGTATGTATATATTCAGGCATTTATTTCCCTTCTCTGATGCATGTGTAGGTTGCTCCTGCCCCAGTGTATGTGCTGGGTGCTACAGCATTAAGAGCTTCACGGGAAACACGCTCAGTGTCAGAGCAGATCCCCTCAGAAGTGACTTCAGTGGAGCTATATGAATTTGCGGAGCTAAGAATCTACTGCCTAGACTGTGTGTTACACACTCCTTTTGTACAAGGCGGCACAGATTAGCTGTACTGCTTTGTATTTTGCTGTAAAGCCTTCTGGACTGGGGTAGGTTTTTGCTGCATTTCTTGATAACTGTTCCATGTATTTTCTTTTTAAAAGGGACATTTAAAAATAGAATATTAAAATAACAATGGTAACAGTACAGTTAACTGTTAAAAATGCTGCAGCTTTAGAAGCAACTGCTGTAGGTGCTTCTGCTGAGAATATTTGCCAAGTAGAAAAATGCAATAGGTAAGAAGCCAGTTAATACAGATGCACAGACAACATGCAGCAGAGCTTATATGTCAAAATCCAGCTAAACACCTTAATATCTAATGACATTGATGATTCACAAATAGTATGCAAGTGGGTGCTACCACTTTCCAAAACAAAGTCACATCACTCAGCTCTTGCAAGGTAGGGGAGGATTGTCTTATTTAAAAACAAAAAAAAAAGGAATAAACTGTGAAAAATAAGCTGTGAAAAAAATAGTAGAAGCCCTCTCAAGGTCTGAGCTTCCAGCCTAACTGCTCACATAACATACGCTAACAAATGTTTTGATACTCAAGAACTGTGTATGAGTGTATGCTGGAGCTTCAATTTAAATGCGTTAACAACATTTAATAACATTTCATAAATTATGTTCCAATTGCTGGTATGTTCTACCCAAACACAAGTAGAAGTATGAGGTAAAGCATAGAGAGCAAAAATATTCTTAATTAATTTTTAACCCCTTGTTAACAAAAGATTCATTGGACTTAGCCAAGCAGACAGCAAGAGGCCCAGGAAGTTTCACTGCTGTGAGGCTGCCAAAGACAAGTAAGTGATAAAAGAAACACCTCTCCTTTTGGTTTGGGGCTTTGTGAACAAAGCAATAAATTGTTCTTAATTACTGCATTTGAAGACTACTAGAAAAATGTAGATTGGCCCAGTATCTTGTAGTCCTTAAATGAAAATGGGTGCATGAAGAGCTAACTACAACAACATGCAAGCTTTCCTGTCATTWCAGTGGAAAGAAGTTGATAAAAAGAAAAGCAAGAAAAGGAAAAATACCACCATGAAAAACCAAACACCCTTTTCCCCCCTCCCAAAGCCCCATGAGAGTCATCCAACTGGACGCTGGTAACTTTGGATAACTGGATCTGATGCAACAAGTTTGTCTGTAGCTTAGCAAAGATAAGTGTGTTGGTATCAACAAATTGGGATGTAAATCATAATACCAATGGGACAACCATCGCTTTTTCCTCTCTGTTACGCAGGGCCATAGAGAGTCCCCTGGAAAAAACAATATCAAATTCAAGTGCCCTGGACTTGGTTGGTTTCAGAACAGCTAACTCAGGAGTGCTAAAATCAGGTCCTATATCCCCACTCTCCTCCTCTGCATTCTGAGTGAGGCAGCGTGCCACAGGACCCACTGCGCCAGTAGATACCTTCCCCTTTCAAGTATCACTGCTTCAGAAAAAGTGAAATGTTTTGGGCAAACAAAACAGGAGGAAAGCGACAGCCTGCCCGCTGATGTCAAAGGAACCATGCACCTGCATCCTGCCCTCTGTGGTAAACCTGCATTTCCCCACCTGGCCAAAGGGGCAGCCACCCACATGGTGCCGACGACCTGCCGGCACACCGCAGTTCTGCGGTTTCAATCTGCAGTACCRTAGTGCACGAAATTAAAGCTTCTGGTCAGCTCCGGATAACCGTGACCATCTAGTAGATTTGCCAGCAGTTTTCAGCTCTCCTTCCATTGTGTAATTTCAAGGTCTTGCAAAACACACGTCAGTGTATGTAAGGGAAATTTCGGTTTCAAGGACAAATCTTCTCGACAGCTGAGTAGTAAGATGAGATTGACTCATAGGCATGAAGTCTGCCGTGAAAGACAACTTCGTTTTAAAATATTTTTCCTCAGTTTTGAGCAGCAAATGGCATAGGGATATGGGACTACTAAGGTTTCTGCTACTGTTATTTTATTTCTGTTTCTTTTTTTTTCCAAACTCCCATATTTTCCTAAGCCATGTCCTTAATCGGATGTTCAGACTAATGTGAGAGATGTATTAAAAATACATAAACAGTAGGATCGTCAAACAGAGTATGTGCAAAATGGYAGATTTTAGAAATATTCCCTACAAAAATTTCAACTGTTAAATGTGTTTTAGTAGGCAAAGAAGACTCTGCAGCTTTTTTAAACATGAGGAAATCCAAAGGATTACATCAAATCATGTTATGGACACTGACAGATACAGGCTTTCAAGCAAAACAACTGTCATTAAACTCCTGTGACTGCTTAGAATACATTGCTGCAGTCTCCTAAAAAACAAAACCATGGGGGGAAAAAAAGAGTACCTTTAATCTATATTTTAGTTTCAGAACAGAGATGCAGCTCTTTCCTGCTCTTTCCTGCTGTTTCTTCCTTTTCGTACAAATAAACAAAAGCAACACGAACCATTTCTATGCCTGTGGTCATCAGCAAGGGCCAAAAATCTACAATATGGCTTCCAACAAGCATACCCCTCTTAGCAGTGACCGCAATCTCACACATACTTTCCTAGGACTGCACTTACTGCTATGTGTCCATATTAATTTTATTTAACATTAAGGTGTTCCAGATACAACATAACTTCCTACCTTCCAAATGTTCTCACTACCTGAAACGAAGACTGCGAGCACTGGGTAGGGTGCCTGAAACAGCATCCGGTATCAATACAGCTGCTAAAATGCTGTTGTGTCATTCCTTTCCTCAGGCACTCATAGAAGCTGTCCCTCCACATCCCCTACAGCAACAGCAGCCTGCCACAGCCACCAAGGTTTGTGCTGTTCTGTGTGACAACTAGTGCAAATTATTTACTGAGATAATTTGCATGCTCGTTTGCCATCTGTGGTCAACCTGCAGCAGYGGCTGAGATAAGACAGAGCTGCTTAAATCCAAGTGCCACTGGCAGAAGGGGAGAGAAGATGCTTGGGCTCGTAGAGGAGAGCATACACAAGAGCAACTCTGTGCTGGGGAGGGAGAGAGAGARGCCAGCATGAGGCATGGCTGGGCTGACTGTTCTATGGGATGTTTCTGTGGGGAGCCGGCCAGACAAGAAAACAGTGGGGTCCAGGACACATACAGAGATGATTGAAGGTCACAGAGAACTACCTAGAAGGAAGTGTCACCTCTAAACCAGCCTTTCTGCTGAATTTTTTATTACCCTCATGGCCTGAAGGAGATCAACTTTGATCCAGTGTTCATGTCATTATATGGCACAGGAAGGAGGACATAGCTAATGATTTTTATAAGTCTCAGCTCTCAAAGACATCGTTCAGGCCTGGTGTAATCTATCCCTATGTTAGAATAACAGGGTTGCCAACTTGCATAGTTCCCAATTTTATTTATGGCATAAAGCTTGCACAGGAATACAGACAAATACATATTAATGCCTTTAAAAGTAGTTTTCACAGGAAATGCAAGACAGATCTAGCTGTACACGTCTTAAACCCTCCCTGTTCATATCCTGCCCAGAGAATCAGAGTCATTTATTGGGAAGCACATGCCTTTTCTCTCTGCCCCCCCAAGGTCAGTATTCTCAAAGCCTTTCTTCTAGTCCTTCCATCTGGCTACTTGGTGAACTCCTGAGGTATTTGCATTGATGGCACAGGACTTAGCACTACATCTGTCATATATGGTTAAGCTGCTGCTGGGCTAAGCTCCCTTTTTTATCCTAAGTGGTATTTTCTCTTTGAACTTCAGGAATTTATACAGTGTTTTATCCTTTCAAGTATCTTTACAAATTCTTCATAGGATCTACAGCACAGGCAGGGCCTTTTTATGACAGAAAGACACAGTAGGCTTCCATGCTTTGCAGTCACTGTAATGTAGCCCATTGCTTCACTAAGCCCACTAACATTACATTAATTATTTGGAACAGAGCTTATGGTAAAGAAGCTGTGGTCGTTTGTTCTGATAGTCAAACACACTATCAAAAGTCTGATTGCCTATAATAAATCAAAGAGTTTTATAATGCCCTACTACACGCTTTCATGTGTTGAAAGAAAAAAAAAAAACAAAACCCACAAATTGCACAGGAATAATTATCTTTCTGCTAGCTTGTTTTTAAAAGTAAGATGGCAACATTTAAGTGTAAATGCAAATAGCAATGATAATACGGGGCTCCTAGGGTATCAGAAATGTAGCATTCCCTGTGGAAATACAGAAAAGCATTACAGTGGGACAAATGAAATATACCCTTCACCAAAACATGAAGGTATTCTACCTATTCTTCTACCTAAGAAGGATGACTGGCTAAACCATGGTGCAGAGAAATGTACTAAGTAGCTGCATTTTAACATACTAATCTTGTACAACAGTTATTGTTTATTTCTTCTGTGCAAACAAGTTTCATGCCGTTGTCCATAATAATGCCAGTCTTAGCATGACTACATTAAACAGGGGTCAGGAAGGAAAAATTAGCGAAGTGCCTTTTAAGGTAGACTGATGCAGTGTTCATGAACACTGACTGCTTTTAAATCTTCTGTATCTGTCTAGAGAAGCAGGCACTACAAAAGTAATACCTCTAATATTACAGTATTTGACAGTATGTATCACCTTTCTTTGCAGAAGGTTATACAGAGCACCGCGTGATGCAGTTCAACTTCCAATGTGCCTGTCTGCAGGCTTAAAACATACAGCGACTTACTTTCCTCTTTTCAGTGCCAGCACTTAGTTGAGAACAAATATATTCCGACCTCAGCAGACTCGGTAATAAAAAGGAAATCAGTGTCCTGTCTGTTGGCATAAACATACAGCTTGACCCTGCTACTGCTAACATTGGTCTTCACCCCATAAAGGTCTTCTTGAGCGAGTTTCTCATGTAAGTAGTCCCATAAGGTCAAATGAGACCCTTTTCCCAAAGAAGCCTTTGCAAGATGAGTCCTACTCTGTCATGTTAAGAGAAAAGTAACTTAGCTGCAGCATGTACTAATTTTCATTAACACAGTACAGTCCTCATCTGATAATCTGGGGGTTTTTTTCTCTTTTCCTCTCCTCTTCCTTTTCTACTGGTTTCAGTTTTTTTTCTTTCTTTCTDCCCTTCCCTTTTGCCTTGCTTTCCTTCTCCTTTCACATCTCATTTTTCTCCATCCCACTTTCCCCTTTTAACAATCCTCCTCCCTCCATCCTGTTTTTCTTTCACTTTGCCCTCTCCCAGTCCTTTGGAGGGCTGCACCTGTGTTTTTGTAATAGTCCCACCAGAAGCAGCTGAATGCAGGTGATAAGAAAACTGATAAAAATCACTTGAGACTTACAGGCTATGTTCCCCCTAGCCTGCACAAAGGGGAATGGTAGATGTGGGCTATGGAGACTGGGATTAAATGAGTCAAAACTTGCAGAATTCCCACACTGGGGATTTAAATTTCTGTAGTTCCCATTAACTAGTGCACACCACCATTAAACTGCTTGTTCTGGTYATTATTTAAGAAGGGAAAAAATGAGCAGAGTCACATGGTAAACACGCCTGAAAGATTAAAAGAAGAATAAAAAGTTAATAAAAGTGTGGGCACGTCAGACATTACGCTCAGACCAGAACACATCCTTCCATTCGATATTCAGAATGCACCAGGCATACTCTTGTCATATCCATTACGGGAGCAAATACTTGCCTCTGAAACCTACAGGCATTTTTAATCGTCTTTTGAAATCTGGGCCCTAAGAAATTACCTCATTATTCCCCCTCTTCAAAACAGTCCCTTTGTTGTACTCATTTTGGACGCCTTGCCAGGTAGGTCAGCCCCCACCAAAAGCCTGGTCCYATCCTTTAAGCCAAAACGTACTGCCTAGGCCTACTGGCTTGCAAAATTTCTCTGTGCCCTGTGYGCGCTCAGGAAGCCAGCAACCGCAGTACTTGATTTGGGAGTCGCACAGACAGCTGCCATGTCTTCAGGTTAAGCATAAAGGGATTACTTTAGATCTGGTAAATATAATTTATTTCCAGGATTTGAGAAAAGATTTTTCTTATCCCAGTAATTCCTGCTAATCTAACTTAAGGGTCCTAGAAACATAAAGCTGAATCTCTACTTTTATACTGAGGGTATCCAGAGCTCATTACAGATTTTGCCACAAATCACAGATCCTTGGTTTGCCCTATCAGCTCAAGGAAAACTGCGTCCACAGACCTTCCAGAATTTTAAGAGGAGCCCGAGGCAATTTCCAGCTGGGTGTGCGATGCTATTCATCCTGCAATCCACTAGTGCTCTCTCCTAGTAAGCAGAGCTGGACCTTCAAGCAAGATACCTGTGTGCCCTGAGACAGCAAGGGCAGGCAATTCTCCAGCATCAYATTGGTAAAATTAGGGAAATGGGCTCAAGGGAAATGGGCTTCTGCAATCAAATCCCTCTGCAGACAAGTTCAAGTCACTTAGCTTTCCTATGTCCCTTCTGTAGAGATACAACTAATGTTTAGCCTTTGAAAGACTTATGAGTGTTTAATTATCAATTATTATATGGCTTGCATGCATGTGTTAGCTGACTGCCACCCATGGAAGGGGCTTGGCATTTACTCGCTAGCTAACTACACAAAAAGATTTTGGAAGCTATGACCCGTAGAGAAAGTKTTGCTATGTTCTGTACTGGTAACTGATTTCTATGCAACTCTTGCTCTTGCTTRGTGAAGTTATTTCATACTTCAAAATGTAATTCAAAATGAAAAGCGTGGCATGCACAGACTTCCACTGATCTCAAGCTGTACTACTAAACGTGTTGGTAGAATCTGAGCTGGTAGCAAGCTTCAAGCGGTTTGTAAGGGGATTCACTGCAGTAAAGTGTCATTTTTCCACGTTCCCAGCTGTAGTAACAAGAGTGCCTGGATTCAAAAGACTAAATAGCCTCCTTTGTTTATTATATAATCTGCAAAACTGCAAGCAGAGAGCAACAAGGAAAGCACAGATCCTTCCTCTGAGCACTCTGACATGCCCCCTCCCCGAAAGAAGTCCCTCTTCAGGCTCATCGCTTTAGTACTCAGCCTTTTGCTTTGGCAACTATTTTTCAAATTGCAAAGATCTCTATTTATTATGCTCGTACACACAATTATCTACATCTACACGTATGTATGTGCTTTGCTGGCTGCCCACATTCAGGCCCATCTGTTAGGCTGGCACTCTGCCCACCAAGAAGTTGGTCGGTCCATTTCACTAAAGCATAACTGTCAAGCCGTGATGGGCTTTGGTGGGCAGCCAAGAGTCCTTCTTTCTCCAGGGAGGCAAGCCTCCCAGCACAACTCAAGTTTGTGTTGCACACCACATGACCACGCTCACTGACAGGCATGCCAAAGCAAAGAAGATTTCAAAGAGGAAAGAAAAGAGGAGAGCTGACTGGTACTTCAGACTGTGATCAAGACCTACTTTGTGGTGGTGATTACCGTGGACAATGCTGCTGTGGCTAAGCACAGGCCAACTATCATTTAACTTTAACTCTGGCACCAATCAAGTGCAACAGGGCAATTGTGAGAAAACTCAATAGATGTAAATAGCCACTATACGGGGCAATTCTGCGAKGCATAAGGGCATATACAAATGGCCTACAAAAGGCAGCTCCTTTCACACATGTGCAGACTTGGTGAGTAACTATAGTTGCCCAGGAACCAGGGGTCAAGGTCAGAACAACGTGTATCAGATCTTCAATTCAGCTCAAATCTTTCCAGGAAGATCATACTACCATCTTGCGCACGCTGCTCCCTCTTACATTTCTGATTAAAGCTGATCTTTACTTTCCTACTTGCGCTATGTTACATCTTTATCACTTGAAGACAGAGGTGGGTCGTGGTTTACCTTTGGGTTTTAATCTTTTAATGGTAATAATTACATTCCAGAAAATGTTGCATTATCTTCTACTTTTCTTTTCCTCCAGTCACCTGTGGACTCGGCCACTAGGAGGCTGCTTTGGGACCACCCAACGTGGCTCTTCCTCCTGGATGGAACCAGCTCACCCATCCTGCCTGGTGCCAAGCATGGTGCAAACACAGTTCCACCTTCCTGCAGAAGCCAAGATGAACAGTTCAACGTGGTCTCACTGTTCAATGGATCTATTCACCCGTAACTATGACAAGCAAATTCTGGCACTAAACCAGCAGCTCCTCTGTTCCCCAGGAAGGCCCAAGGGCAAAATTATATCAGGCTTTTATTTAAACCAACATGGTCAAACTTCACTACAGAGGAGTTTTACCAGTTAAACAAGCCTCCACTCACACCCACTGTGCGAGGAGTTGGCGATTAGGAGGAAGTTCTGGCTGAACTTTCGAAAAGCTGCGGATAACGCTGAAAGATTTCCTTTCCCCTGTTAATTTTCATCATGTCAGAAAAATCTTACATTATGATTCTTACATCACAAAACAGTTTACAGAAGTCACTGTCACATCACATTTTACTTGCTGTTACCTCTTTAGACAACAAAGCCAAGGCAGAGCTTGTCAGCGCCAAGAGAAAAGAAAATCAAGTGTGCTTCTGAAGTTTGAATTTCATTTTAAGCAAAATAAGCAGAGGCATCCAGAAGACCACTACATGAGGAAATTCCACATGAATCTTCTACTTCATTTTTGTAGATCTCCACCCCTGGCTCTTCTGACATCTCTTCCAGCTAAGAAGATTAAAAAAGCCCAAATCATTTGAGATATTGCATTGCTTCTTGGCATCAATCTGGTAGAGGATTTTAACTGAAGAGAGCCTTTATTTTTGTACTTTGTACATTATAGGATGGAATTCTGTTAAGTTGTAATCTCTTTTGAACAATTATAAAAATCTCTGTATTTCCCTTTACAGGCTGTTCTGGTTATACAGAGCATCCTTATACAAATGCAGCTTCTGTACAACAAAAGATACAGCTCCGGATTTCCCTCTGGATCCTTGTGGCATATGCACAGGTATGTGAACTGTCAGTGGTACTTCTCACATAATCAGTATCAATATAGTGGTTACAGGAGGAGAAGATGACGTCACACATTTAATGGTAAAGGTTTTGCATAGCATACAGGAACAGCATAAAATAATTATATTCCCTAGCAGTAGTTGTGGATATGCTGTGGATAGGTAGTACAGTTGTGATCTCTTTCTCTCTTCACTGTGAGGAAGAAAATATACTAGGACTGGATTTATGTCATTGTAAATGAGAGAAGGATTTAGCCCCATACATTTCAGCCCTGGCTATCTTAAGTAGCAGGGCAAAACCCTGGCTCTACTGAAGTCAATAGCAAAACGCTAYTGATTTCCAGGGGGCATGATATCACCTCGCGACTTCATGGTGTTCCAGTTCTATGGTAACTAAATCCAAACAAGAGGTATTTGAAGGCTTTTCTTAGATCTCCATCTGTCTAGAGTCGAGATGGGTTTCTCTGGAGATTCCCAGTTCTGGTATCACTTTCTTCATCAGTGCAACTAGCCTCAGGTTTGTTGATCTCCACACCAGGACACAAAGACCACTGAAATTTCCAAGTTCTTGCAAGTGGCTTGGCATGTCATCTCAGTTGCTGAGACTGCTAAACCCTCCCTGCATTGATTCCTCCACATGTGACATTCTAGATATCTATACATCTAGAGAACACAATAGGTGTAACTAACTTAAAAACAAATAAAGCATTTACACTTTAATTGGAATTGGTATGATTTAGACCTAAATTGGCACATCTTTCCAGCATGTTTTCCAATGTGTCTTCATTTCAACAGTTCAACAGTTTCCCAATTTAAGGCAATGTAAGAAGACAGAAGCTTTTTTTGCAAGACCATTAACACACACACACCCCACCCCAAAACCAGTGCTAATGTCCGTGGTGATCACAAAATCGTGACTAGTTCCATTCACGAGATTTCAAAATATACAGATCAATAACATTCTGCTACGACTTTCAAATAAAAACCTCATGTATTTTTTTCCAAACACAGTCCCTATAGTAGCTTTTGTAATGAAGTAGGAGAGGGAGCCGTTGCATTACGCTCTTCCAGGCCATTCTGACTGCCCCACAAACAATTGCCCCCCTGCCCACGGCTCCCTGTTTTCAGCAAGTGTCATTCTTGTGCTGTTTGTATAAGTGGACAGAATTTCAAGCATCTGCTCCCAAATGATTATAAATCAAGGAACTTTCATGCTCCGTTAGCTTGAGAAGATGGTGTTATTAATGATCACTATTCAAGGAAGTTCAGAATAAGTGAAGGCATCTCTGATGTAAGGCTTTGTTTTGTTTCTGAAAACAGCTGAGTGAGCAGTCTTTGCTCTCACTGTTTAACATATTTCTGAGGCTACCACCTCTAAGAAATTTCACTTATTTTCATTAGCTTAGCAATAACATCAGCTTCCTCTGGAATCAGAAACAATACTGCCATTCCACAGCAACACTCATAACAGTCATTTAGCTTAGACAAATATTAGGGCCTATGAAGATGCAACACTGCTCTTACTCCTCTATTCTTTATCTGGTTTCAGAAGTCTGAAAAAGCTGGTGCAAATCTACAATGCAGAAAGTGAAAATGTAAGTATTAGGTCATACTACTATTGGATTTGAAACAACGTAAGAAATGAATGCGTATGGCCTGGCAGACCTGATTTGCTCAGCAAGTTAATACACCGTGATTTCCTACATGATTCTAACCAACAGCCTTTCATTTCAACAGAAGCAGGACCAACTCTGCACAGAAAAGGCATCCCAGAGTCAGAGGACTGATTAAGTGAATTTTTTGCCTGCTAGTTACTTGCCTAGGTGCACAACAAATGCAATGAACCCCGTGCATGAATACCACATAATACCAAATTTAAAGATAAGAGGTCTGACTCATCACTCCATTGCACCAGTGTTTTGTGCCTACGGGGCTCCATGTTCTTCCATGGTGACTCAGTCCCAAGACTCCCCTCTCTCCAGGAAAAACATGACAAGTCATGCAGTACATGTCAGACTTACCCATCAACTATAATCCCCATTTGCATGGCAAAACTAATTGGAATGTAACATTCCATACCACTTACATTTTGCTGTTATGCCTACAGATAGGAACATATATAATTAATGTAAAGAGCAGCAGTTTAAAACACAGTCATTAGAATTAACCCTGTGACACCTGGGAACACACTTAAGGAGCCCTGTTTAAGAAAACAGTCCTTGCCAAATGTTAATATTGTGGATATGTGCACGCTAAGATTAACAGCACAGAATTAAGGAGAAGGAGATTAGTCACCGGAACAAAAAGTTTCTCCAGAACRGTTCTCATGCCAAGATTGCTGCCTTCACTTTCCTAACCCAAAGCTGCTGAAACAGAAGAAACTTTTTGAACTGTAAGATAGGCATTGACTATTTCTTCTGAAAGACACGCTGTGTTTATGACAGCTATTTTTGGCTTTCAGCTATACAAATATAAAACACTATGAGGCCGATTTTCTTCTCACAGTYTCATGTCAGTATATATTCATTGATTTCAGAGCAATTATATCTGATTATTTGCCTGGCATGGAAGTTAGAYAGATCAGTGCTGACCCTTATAGGCAATTCTGAACAGACTTACGCTGGGCAAAATGGATAGGAGGAGATAATAATCTATTCTACAGTCTCTGACAGTGTACAACTGTAGAAATCAAGGAAATCATTAATAAAGGACTAAACCTTCAAAAGCCAAATAAAACAAAAAAATCCATCCTTCACCTTCCTCTAAACATTAATAGATTGCTATCCAGCAGCTTACCATAATGTACTTTGTGCTTTTTTCCATTTTTTAGTTGTGGGATCAGTAGGTTACCCAGGCATGCAGAGATCACAGCCACACGTTTGTTTTCAGGACTGGGTCCTGATATACTTCCCAGAGAGAGCTGAATCTACCATGGTTGAGCCTGCACAGTTTAGCCATCCTGGGCATCGGTGTACGCAACCAGTAACACACCGAAAACTGCTTGTGGAAATGACTACACACCATTGGGGAGCCACATATACTGAGTATTACATGCATGAATTATCCACTTGCCCATGATCACAGTGTGCACACAACATGTAATTTTGTATTTACTACTTCCACTGCAAGACTATAGCACCTCTTTCTGATTACAGTTATATCTCATTGAGAGGTCAAGTCAGGAGCTGATATTTTATGTGTGACTCTTTATAGGAAGGAAAGATTTATTTTTAGGCATTCAGTTCTTTGAATTTTAACTTTGTCTTGTGATAAAGAAAAAATAAAACCCACATAAACCCACAAAAACTTCTACTGCATTAAATACCGACTTTGAATAAATACAGGAACTTGACTGGTGACTGCAACAGGAGGGTGAAACCCGAAAACGTGTCAGTAGGATCATTCTCTTTTGAGGAGCAATATAAAGACATGAACTTAAAATAGACATGGCATTGGTCTTTAWCTCATGCTCACTTACCCTTTGACAACCAGACATCAGCACGACTTAAAAAATCTAGCACTCGCTACTCTCTAGTTGCCATCATTTTATTAGTGGATAGGTGTCGAGTCGTGTGCGCGTTCATAGGTGTGAGAGACAACCTGGTGTTCAGGTAAAAGTTAAGGAAACAGCTCCATAGCTATGACAAAGTTAAACCACAGAATCCCTGTCTTTAACCCCCATGATTATTAAACTACTTCTATATCCCAACAACAAGGGGAGGAGCAGAGGTACAGCATTCAGAAGTGAACAGTAAGTTACAAAACTTTGAATGCAACACAATATGTTGGAAGTCTACAAGCACCAAGTTTGTCATACTGCTTCTTACTTGGTGAACCTCTCATTTTAACATCTTCTGGGTCACCAGTAACTATCGAGGAGTATCAGACAACATTGATTCCCACCAATGTTTAAAGTACTACCTAAAACATCACCCATGCTGGGAAGTGGACCCAGTGAGTAAGTACCAGATTCAGCTGACCACCGCAGTCACCAGCAATATTTAATTTTAGGTGGTAGCTACCCTTCAGCATGGGAGTACAGTACAAGCTAGTTTGGCTGCAATGACTAAGATTTTCACAGCCAATTACCAAAGTTTGCCAACAAGTTGGTGAACGCACAGGTAAAGGCAGCGCTGCTGTGTTATGGGGTGCCGACCTTTCATCCCTTTTACCTCAGCCGGCCGTAAGATGTGACAACAGCTGAGCAGGGACAGCTGAAGGACCCAAGGACCTGCTGCATGGAGCGGCTGGGTGGGTCACTGGGAGATAGCCCTGCCGTGCCGCACGCCTGTGCACACTCACACACACACTCACTCACACACACCTGCCAGGGCCGGGAGCGCCTCAGCAAGCAGCGCGAACCCACCCTGAGGACAAGCGGGAGCGCGGTACGACCCCATCGGGGGCGGCCTCGCCGGGGG
>JAYKAV010001775.1:21063-99106 GCA_035582835.1 Phoebastria nigripes
CCTCCCGCCGAGGCCGCCCCCCACCCCCGGACACAGGCGCCCCCGCGGCGCTGAGGGGAGAAACCCCGGGCGCCCCCCGCCCGCTGCCCCACACAGGTAAACGGCAACAGGCGGCTCCCCCCGCCCGGCACCACGCACCCGCTGCCCCGGCCGGGATCGCTACCTCAGGAAGGCTCTGTGAGCTCCCGCTGCCGCCTGCTCCCGCCGCTGCCGCCGCCGGGGCGGATCAGCTGATATTTACCTGTGAGGTAATGCACGCTCCGTAAGGTCACCGTGCACCCGCCGGCACACGGTGCCAGGCGGGAGGGACGCCGGGAGCGGGAGTTGCTCCTCCGCCGCCACCACCGCCGCCGCGCACGGCGCCGGAGCGGGGCGGCCGCGCCGCGCAGAGGCAGAGGCGGCCGCTGCCGCTGCAGCTCCTGGCACATGCTGCAGGTGTCAGCGCAGGAGCTGCCCCGCCGCCCGCCCGCCGCGCCCGCCCCCCCCGCTGCGCATGCGCCTCCGCCCCACCGCGCCGGCGCGACGCTTCTGCGCCGGCGCCCTGCGGTGGCTGAAGCCGCCGCGAAGCCGTTGCCCGGCTCCGGCGCTCCCCTCGGGGGACGCTTCCCCGCCAGCACCGCCGCGCGCGCGGGGGGGAGGGGGCGGCGGGAGGGATGACGTAGTGGGATGTGGGGCAGGGGCGAGGCCAGGCGGCGGGCCGGGGCCGCAGGGCGGCAGCCCCCCTCCAGCCCCGCGCTGGGGCGCGGCTCCCGGAGGGGGGTGCGGGCGCGACCCCCCCTCCCGCCCAGGGTAGCGGGCAGGGCGGGGGAGCGGCGGGGCGGGCGGGCGGGAGGGATGATGTCATCCTCTTCTCCCGGGGAGGGGCGGGGCGGGGCGGGGACGGGCGGGAGCGGGGGGGCGCGGCGCGGCGCCCCGCGGGGCCGGCACGTTGTAAAGCTCTCACGGTGTGAAAGCGGCACGCTTTGAAAGGCGCTGCCCCGGGCGGGGAGGGTGCCGCGCCCGCGGCGGGGGGCGATGGCTCCGGCCGGGCCGTGCCGCAGCGGCGGGGCGCGGTGGGTGGGTTCGGGCTGGGCAGCCGGTGGGAGAAAGCACCCTAGACACGGGTGGTGCTCCCCCGAGCCGTGTTTCCTCACGCGAGGGGAGCCCTGCACGCTCGGTCCCCGCCAGCCCGGAGCCTAAGCTCCAGGACGCAGAGCAGACCGCAGCTTTCGTCCCATCACCTCCAGCGCAGTGACGTATTGGGGAAAGAACATTTTATTTAAGCCACGGTTAAAGCCTTTCTTCTGATTTGGATTCTGCAGGTATAAGTGGCTGTGTACATGCTCAGCTTTAAGATGGCTCGCTGCTGAAGAGCAGAGATGAGCGTGTGGGTGTGCAAGGAGCCTTCTGCGCACAATAGGTAGCCCGGCTATAGAAAGTGATGAACAACAAAAGCTTCTGCTGATCCTGCGGTTTTAAAAATTAACACATTTAGGTTTGCTGAAGGAATTGAATTGTCTCTAGTGCTAAAGTTCTGTGACCCACTTATTTCCCAGCTCTGGTCGGGTAAGCCATAGGGATTAACCATGTAGGCTTTATGTATGGGTACCTGAGAAGAAAATTCTTCACCTTTCTGAGAAGGAGCCTGATGTTTTCTTTCATCCATCATGTATGACCTGAAAATAAGACACAGCTATCTGCATTAGAAATGCAGTGTACAGTCTTTAAAACAATGAAATTTAGAAGTTGGATGGGTTTTTTTCTCTTCAGCTTTCATGGATTTTCCCATCCACTTATTGAAACAGTTAACAGTATGTATAACTTTAGCTACAATACTTAACCTTAAGCTCAGGTAATGCTTAAGGGTCTGGATCCTGCTCATCACATGGTGTCAGGAGGGCTGAAGGCTTTTGGGGTGCTGCTACATTGGTCCTGTGTCGGGACTGATGCTTTGACTAAAACAACATGAGGAGGCCCTAGCTCTGACTTGAGAGAAGGAGAAAAGTGAAAAGGGGGGAGGTTTGGTCTTGCTGGAGGCTCAAATATGCCTTGTTGGATAGCTAGGGCACTACACTACGCAAATGCATGCAAGTATTTAAGAATCTAATAATCCTCATTAAAAAAGCAGTCTGAGGGGTTGAGCACAGGAGAAAGGCATTGCACAGACAACGCTGGATTCTCACACCAATGCCCTGTTACACCATTTTGCAGTTACTGGCCTCCTCATGCTGCTGAAGCAGTGGGAAAGAGAGGTGAGAAGAGGATGAGAATGCGATTCAGGCATAGTAGATGCTGCAGGGAATGGCCCGATGGTACCTTCTGGCTTGGTAAGACACACAGCGAACGTGGGAGTGATGGAGTGCATACGAGGTGACACAACAGCTGAAGTAAGGTGTGAGGTTGTGGGGGACATGGAGGTTGAAATGGGAGCTTGAAATGAGGTGTGGTAGGTGATGGAGAGCCAGCAGGGGAAGTCTGAGTGTCTGCAGATGATATCGGTTATGGAAGTTGATTATTATTACTAGAGTATAGTAGAAAAACACGGGGAAAAGGCAGCGTCACAGAGGATGAAATGAGTGAGCATGCAACAAGGGATTCTGTCACTGTAATGGCGCGGTAAGGGAAGACTTGCCTTTCAACAGGGACGTTTTAAGTGACAGTAACCTTACTGAAAGTGAAGAGAGTGACACATACAGGAGATCAGACTACAGGAGAACCTGTCCTTAAAGTATCTGTTTCCAGGTCACAAGWGAATATATCAGGAGACCTTGATGCTCAGTAGGGATCTGGTTAAGATGTTAACAGGGCTGAGGATGTTCATAGCTCTCTGGGCTGCTAACCGGGAGGGCTGCTATAAATCATAGCTTCTGAGGCTTTGTCAGGGACTGTTGCTGCATTTCTTGAAATTATGGGCTAAATTCATCACTGTTTTAACATGGCACTAAATTATTTGCACTTATAGGCAGTTTCACCACAAGAAACGGTAATCTTTCATTCTCTAGAACATGCCCTTCCAAGGCTAAGTAGCCAAAGGACTGCCCTCTCTATGGGTCACAGACCTGGCTGTGACAGTCTTTGCATGGCAGGAGAGATAGTGTTTTCAGTGGGGATTGAGACTAGAGTTAGCAGGCTGCTTTTCAACAAACTATCATCACATAGAAGGTGGCAGAATTCCCATAGAAAAGTGCTTTGATTCCTGGTGGAGCACCACAGGAACAGGACACCAGGGCTTCATGCTGCTCTAGGTTTTGTTAGCAGTCTTGGGACAGACAAGCGTGCCTGCCTGACTGAGCTGCTGCCACATCAGGAAGGTTATTTTGTTGAGGATACGCTGTACATTAGTGTATTCTAAGTGAAGTTTTCCTCAAATGTCCAGTTTGCAGGAAAACAATGTGTTTGTTGGGTTTGCTTGCAATGGATGAAAACTAAATGAAAACCAAACCAAAAGTGGAAGCCTCTGGTAAGTGAAAATCTGGCTTTTTGGCCAGTCTCATGGAGATGCTGATGGTACAAATTCAAATGCAGAGTTGTTACGGGGCAGTCTGAGTGTTGCCTGTGACTGTGAGATACGTTTCAGGCATCTGTTCCTTGCAGGAGAGGCATTGGCCTGTGTCTGCCGGAGCAGGCTTCTTTCTGCAATCAAACACCTGAAAACTCTTGTCCCCTCATTAATTCTTGTACCTGCAAAGCAACACACTCCATTTGCTGATCCTTTATACATATCTCAGGGAGCAGTTCCTCCAGAAGCTGCCTCTTCATGCCCCTTTATGTGGATGCATTTGGATTATCTCACAAGATAGAAAATACTCTGAAGTTTGTTAGGTTCACCTGGGCTTGTCATCAACACTAGTCAAGTACAAACATTAATCGAATTAAAGGTTCATTCCAGCCAGGCATAAGGTCAAGTTCCTAATTACAAGGCTGGAAAATGAGAATGACCGGGAGTCATTTAAACTTAAAATGTAATTCTAGGGCAAACTTAACAACAGGTTCTTCCTTAGCTGCCCTATTATCTTTCACCTTGAGTTTTTAAGATGTCTCATCCATACAAAAACAGGAGTCTAATTTGCACCTATGTGCACCTGTGGCTTGTCTTGTTCCCTTCCAGCATAAGGGAAGTGTCTCGTGTGGCCAGCTGTGGTTTTCTTTGAAGTTCAAAGTAGTTCCTGCAGTCCTGACCCTTCTTTCTGTCGCACCTTCTAAGCAAGCTGTCCTATCACATGTTGACCAGCTCTTCTTTCCAGCCAGCAATTCATGAAGCAGTTTACAAACCCTTTGTTGGCTTTCCTACATTTTACGTTTAATAACATTAAAAATTATGAGCTCTGTAACAGTCCTCTCAAGTTTTCCATACATAGCTGATCTCCTCTTGGGTAACATAAATAGCTCTCTAACAATGAAGATGACAGACATGGTAACGACACATTTTGACCAAGCAGCCCTCCCACCATTTGGTGTCATCTTCTGAGGTTCCTAATTTGACATCCCCCCCATTGCTGAAGAATGAGAGATCATCATGCCTCCTACATCTAAGAGAATGTGAGGAGAGCAGGAATCACACTAGACAGTGCTGATCTTAATGTCACCATTAACAAGTCTAATATTTCCCTAGTTCATCTATCACTGTGGCAACTAGGCATCGTTTTGTATGATTAAGTGGCTGTGAAATCAAATAATAAACTGAATTTGTTCCATTTGGGTACATTATCCAAACTGGACTTTTGGATACATCATCATTACTATGATCTTTCACTTGTTAGAAATACCAGAATACAGATAATAACAGTAAAAATACTGACACTGTATGTTGGTGGCTTGCTTGACTCATTACAGGACAGAGAATAAAGTCCATGCTTCTCTCTGGAAAAATGCAGCSCTTAACACTGAGATGTCGCAGAAAGAAATAGGATTTCTGCTATATAGAAATAAAAGATTTTAGTGGGTAATGTGCTCGCAGAGAACTACAAAACACTTTGTACACTGTGTTACTGTGATTTTTTCATTAATAATTTTATTTATTTGCTCCTTAGAAGAAGGAAACGGTGTCGACTGTTTAGCACCAGATTACATGTGTAACTCTGGGCTTTCTTAATGACCTGGAAGTTAGAATTGTGATTAAGTCTGTTACTAAATTAGTAGCTTTGTGGTAGCTGCGTGAGTTTTATTCAGAATACGATGGCAGTCCCAGAGAGGTCACGCTGTACCAGAAATACATTGCAACAGACATTTATTTGCTTGCAAAATGAGGGGGCTATTCACATCTGACACTTCTAAAGCACCTTCTGAGAGTATTGCTTATTCTACTCCAAGAGGAGTTTTAAAACCTTTTTAGCGGCGAGTGTTACTAGCCATTACTCGTAATTGGTGAAACCAGGAGATGTCTGCCTTCCTCGGTTTAATGCTGCCGTTGTGCGACTGCTTCTCAGCTGAGCTCCAATGAGCTCCCACCCTCACTGTACGAGTCCAGCCTGTCTACCAGAGAAAATAATGGGCTTGAAGGGAATCTGAGAGGAGCACAACTGTTTTAGAGAGAAAGACGGACGAATACATACCACGGGAGGCTGTGAGGAAGCAGAGTGATTTTTCACCAAACAATATTCTTTCAAACAATCGGATTTCAGGTTGTCTGAGAGGATGAAACTGTAAAGGTTGCCAGTTATAATAGTAAAAGATTTAGTTCCCTTTTCGTTTTTATCTTCAATAAATAATACACTTTAGCAGTGGCAGTCATCTTTTGAGAGAATGAAAAGATTGTGCTACACAATTATTGTCAGCCGATACATGCAAGTTTATCACTGTTACTTGCATTAATATAGTGTATAGTGTATTACTGTGCTGTTGTGCTCTGCATTTTGCGAATGCAAAAGTTTTAACTTTAAAGAGTTTGGAAGCTGGATATTGTAACGATACTTTGGAGCAATATAGGGCTTTTACAGAGACTTTAATTTCATTAGCACATTGCTGCTGTCTGTGCCAAACAGCTAAATAGTATTCCATTTTAAAATGAAAAGTGAAGTTAAATGTGTATCATCAAGACCCCTACACATACTGAGGGAAGTCAGTCATTCATTTGTGGAGATAATATGTGATGCTGCTGCAAGAATGTGGGATGGGGATTTGCTAACCCGATTTCACTTCCTAACCCAGCCTGAGCTGAGTGTTGCCCTTGGCACAGCCCTTTCCTTTCTGCTCCTCCACCTGCAAAAGAAAAGGATGGGTTCCCTTGTAAATGCTTTAAAATCTGCAAAGGAAAAATGGGAGCTATCCTTATGGTAACTAGGTGTATCCATACCCACCATCTAAAATAGTTACAAGGAAAGTTCTTTATGGGAGCAGATGCTTGAAACAACCACGGCCCGCACTTCAAACACGGGCACATGCAGGATGTGAATATGAAGCTGTACGATCTTGAGAGGATAACATGTCCATGAATTAATCTACTGTTGGCTCTAAAGAAGCCAAAGCTGCTTTGTCAGTTGTGTACACGCTATATTGCATGACAGGGAGCTCTGCGTGACTGCACAGCCTCCCTTCTGTCCTTGTGACTGCCATGAGCCCTGGCACCATAGAAATACCCTGCTGCACTGCCAGGTTCACCTTGTAAAGTAAACAACACTGGGATCACACAAAAGCAACTGTACAGAAAGGGACACAGGGACAAAGGGTGCCTGAATAGGAAGGATACAGAAAGGCACAAAATGAGTCACAAGGGACAAATTGTAATGACAAGTTTGAAAGGATGTTAGGAACAGGGGAAGGCTGAAGGAAGGTCTGCTGCTTAGTGGGGAACGAGAAGAGAAGCAGGTGACACCAAGATTGACATATTCAGTGKTTTTTAGTCACAAACAAGGCGCTGGTACCTGGAAACTTAGCATGCATCATTTTAACAGATGTATAGAAAAGTCCAAAATCAAGGACAGGATACATTTTAAACGTTTAAGAAATGTAGACACATTGAAATCAGCCAGGCCTGCTGAGCTCTACGCTGGCAAATTTAAAGCACTGGAGCAGTCTTAGAAGCACTAACAATAATCTTTGAAACTGCTAGAAGAAAAATCCCAGTGGGTAAACATAGTATCTGTCATTAAAAAGGAGAAAATGAAGAAAATCGGGACTTTCAGGGGAGTCAGGCTAGGACTGTCACTGAGAAACATTTTAAAACAAATACGGTTTGTTCCTAAACACGTAGAATAGAATCAGGCAACAAAGACTTTTGAAGAACAAATCCTGTTGAATGGATCTAAGCTCTTCTTTAGGACAAACAGCCTAGTGCCATAGGCACCTACCCCTATTGCTGCTGGTGACATGATGTCTCTGGGAGGCATGCAGGAGGTGCCTTGCTTTCCCCTTCTCTTATGGAAACTTTGTACCCACAAAACACTTCATGTCTGCAGAAGTCCATCCCTTTCTGTGGGTGCTGGATTTACTAGGCAAGTGCTACAAAGAGCCTGCATACAGGTGAATCCCTCCCTACCCTCTGACCATGTCTGGGGGAAGGTGGTCAGCTGAAGCCCTGCTGCTGTGTTGTTAGGACAAGGTAATTTGCTGCCTATATAGGTAAAAGGCAGATGCCTGGCAGTTGGGTATGGGCTACACGAACTAACTTGGAGGATACAGTCCATAAGCTGTGTACATTGGGCATCCCTGACCTAGCTGGTATATGGTAAGCACCAGATGTGAGTAAGGCTTTTTAAAAGCTTTTATTGTAGTCCCACATGATGTTGTTACATGCTGAACTAAAAAAATGAGACCAGGCTAAAATCACTCTGCAGTCTGGTAGGTGCACAAGTGGTTGAAATACCACTTGTCCAGAGTAATTATCAATGATTCACTGTCAAACCAGGGGAACATTGTAAGTGAGGTCCCACAAGGGTCTGTCTGGGGTCAGTTTTACTCAATGCTTTCATTAATGACTTGGATGAGAGTAATGATTTGCATAGAGAGTAAAATTTGTGGACAACATCAAGATGGAAGGGTTTGTGAGCACTTTGGCAAACAGGATTAGAATTTAAAATAATCTCGCTAAACTGGTGAAATGCTCTGAAATCAATAAGATCAAATTCAATAAAGAATGCAAAGGACTCCTCTTAGGGCAGAGAAGTCAAATGCTGAGTAGCAAGGTGGAGAATAGCTGGCTAGGCAGCGGTAATGGAAGCAAGGCTCTGGGTCCTACTGTCAGTCCTGAACTGAGGATGAGTCAACAGTATAATGCTGCTGAAAAAACATTCGCCCCCGCAACGACTTTACTGTCCCGTAAGCTGAACAAATGTAATTCTGGTGAATATAAGRATAATTACTCTGCGCTACTCAGCACTAATTACTAGGGTTGTGTGCCCAGTTTGGAATACTATAAGAAAAAAATAAAGCAAGAATGACTAGAGAAGAGGAAAAGGAGTGATGAAATTTATTTCATCTAGAAAAACAGGAAACTGAGTGATGACCTGGTAGCATTCTTCACCTGTGTAAAAGACTTGCAGAGAAAATCAAGTCTTCTCCATGCCAACAAAGAGTAAGATGAGAATTGATTTGCAGCAAGGAAGATATATGTTAGATCATAATTTTCTCCGTATATCTCAGCATTTGAAGAGATTTCTTAAAGAATTCCCATTGTCAAAGTTTTAGAAGAACAAGACTGACAAACTTCTTTCAGGAATATGCTGCACAGCATATTGATTCTTTCTCAAAGGAGATAGGACCTTTATGTTTCTTCCAACCTTATGTATCCATGATTTTTGTCTAACAGCTTAAATCACAAGAGATAACATAATTCTTAATAACCTAATTCTGCAGTTCAGCATTAAAGTGTGTAGTCAATACCAGTCAATTAATTCTGAGCTCTTGCAAGATAGTGGTGTACAGAACCAAAAAGCTAATATACCATAATATTTTGTTATGGCACAGTTTCTTCTACTAAAGGGCTCAGTCCTAAGAATCTTCACAAATGTCTTTGTACAATTATGTTACCTTTACTCAGGCAAAAAAAGCTACTCAGGTCTGTATAAAATTGAAGGATCGGCCTTCTTTATGTATTACTGGTGTGCACAGCGCAAAAACATTTATCAACCTCGTGATATATGTCATTGGCTTTTTTTCACTGGTATTTGTAGACTGAGTCCATCTAAAACTAAATCTTGATCCAATTCCTTGTGTGAAAAGAAATACTATGAACACTTGCTTTTGCACTTGTGTAATTTGTGCTGGCTGCTGCTGTGCAGAACAGCGCTGTGCCGGCTGCACGTGAGAAGGGCAGGCCGGGTGGGCAGCTCGTCCTGGTCTCCACAGCTCTGCTGAGTACAGGACTCGCTCAGGTTGCAGCAGCTGAGGATCTGGCCTGCAGCATCTCTAGAGTACTGTTTTGCAGCTCTGATAATAGCATCATGAAAGGATGCAATTTATTTTTGCCATGTACGCTCTGTTCTAGCATTTTGCCTCCTTCTCTTCTATTCCCACAATCCTTGACTTTAGAGTAGAAGAAATGCTGTAAAATCAAGCAAGCTGCAACGAGATGCTGCTTATTCATTCCCTGGTTGGTTTCTCCTTTTTCTATTACCAGCTGTTTCATTTTGGAGACCAGGTAAGTGTACCAAGAGACATTTGAGGTCTCCAGAGACCTCTGCAGAGATTTGAGATTTCCAGTCRGTTATGCAGAGTGTTGGGCTAGGGACAAGTCCAGAGGATCTGCACTGTCGGRTCAGTATGAAGCCTTGTTCTTACCCTAAGTTTAATTTTTACCCCTCCTTCTCTCCTGAGGAAGTTTCAGGTGGGAAAGAGCTGGGAAGCTTGCCTGAGGGTAAGTATAGGGAATGAGAAAGGCTTTAATTTAGGGACAGAAACTGAGAGCTGCAAAATCAGTTCTCCTTTGAGGTAGTCTGGGCCATGGCTGAAGGGTCACTCTAGGGTTAGGGTTAGGGTTTTAGGTTCCAGGTTCAGGTAGAGAAAAGCACAGAGCTACCTACCGCTGTGGGGGGAGCTGGGCAGGGGCTGTGACAGTTAGGGTTAGAGTTCGGATTAGGGTAAGAGAAGAAGAGGAGAAGCAGAGTGATAGCTGAGGTGGGGCTGGCAGGCAGCTACCAAAGGAGGATGAGGGCTGCAAGAAGAGTTCTCTGCTGAGGAATTTATTGTCTGGGGCACAGCTAATCCTAACGCTAGAGTGCTCTGGGAGGGCTGGGGTTGGCCTTTGGGAGAGGATGCGTAGCAGAGCCCAGCTTCTCGGAACAAAGCTGACTGGGAAGAAGCAGTAATGTGAGGGTGGCTGGAAAGAGCTCAGAGCTCAGGCTTGAGTTTCTCCTAGCCTCGTGAAGCTGGAGTTGGGGTTGGGGTAAGGTGGCCACGGGGCCTCTGTGAAGGAGGAACAACCAGTCCCTTCTGAGCAGAAGCCTGCACTTAGCTCCACAGGTTACTGAAAATCCTGCAGAAATCTGGGCTCTGCCCCACACCCTTTCTCTAACCCTGACAACAGAGGCTGGCAGAGCGAGCTGTACGTACATGAGCGAAAAGGACAGACAAGGTGCTGGCCCTTTTGGAGCCCAGATCTCATCTTAGCTTCCTCTTCTCATGTCTCTCCTCATATCCCCACAGCAAACCTCCACCCCAATCCATTCTGAAGCCTGAAAGTGGTACCTTGGGGCTACCCTCAACCCTGCCTCTGCCTCTTCAGTCTTCTGCTTCCCTTCCTTCATCCTGACCTTCTTGCTTAGTGTAGTCTTGAAAGTCAAGTCTGGCTAAGTGCAGGTGGTAAGTGCTGCTGTAGATCTACTTATCCAATCTTCTGACCAACCCTTATGTCCATTACAAGCATATAGTACTTAAGAGAAAAGTAATCTGAGCTTCAACTCTGAAACTGTAAAAGAAGGAGAACAGCAGTAAGACGTTGGAGTCTAGTATCAACATCTATTTGGCTTTGGACAGCGGTTGGCTCAGTGACTGAACAAAGTGGATTTAATTTTATGAAGAGATTGCTTTTGATGGAGACACGGGGGGAAAGACTGGATAGTTGTATCTGCTCTGAGACATGGTTAGAGTATTCCCCATCCAATGCTAGTGCTGGGTGTGCRGTACGGATAGTGGAAAGAAGGCTCTATTTTCTCTAACAAATTGCATTAAGGTTACAACAGAATGAGGTGAACAGCACAAGGATACATTCAGTATCTCACAAAGTTAGGGTCAGCTGAAGTGCACAGCATTTTATTTTTCCTCTTGTGAAAACAGACAGAAACAGAAAATGGAGCTCCAGGGGGTAGGTATCGTTAATGTCTGGCAGCAGAAGGAACAAGCACGGAGGTTAACACCTAATCACACAGGAGCTGGTTAGTGTTATTACCCCAGAGAATATCTCCCCCTGGCCTCTACAGCTTTGGCTGAGAACAGCGATCCCAGCCTCTCCTGTTTTATGCTGTGTGACATTGAGTGCACACCTACTTGGCTACAGAAGAGAACCGGTCTTTGGGCTCATCTCAAAGAGCAACTTTTTCAAGGATAATACTGTTGACTTCAGTCATAACACTCAGACAAGTAGAGACTCCATCATCTGGCTGTACATGGAAGAAAAGTAACAGGATTGCTTCACTTCCCTGATTTATGGAGGAAACGGGAAAGCCCTGATTTATTAAAACAAAGTAAGTATTTCTCCAAAACAAAGAACCATAGAACTTCACTCAGCCAAGCATTTGTCAAGCTACAAGAAGACAAAGAAGTGGGAAGAAACTATGAATCAAATAAATTATTTTTTATATCTCTTCTGTAGCTGTATCTGTGCCTTCCATCTGCAACACTCTCCTTCCTGTTCAGCTATTCAGTTTGCGGAACAGAAACATTTGAAAAGCTGACTAAATTGAAGAATATTAGACTTCTGTTTAAAAAATGCCTATAATATCCCCATTTTTGAATTACCCAGCAACTAGTTCAAATACTTAGTACACAGTGCGTTTATTTTGTTGAATTCTGTATCAGTCCAGTGACAAATTATGGTATCGTTCTTTTTCTTTCGTTCTGCGAGGAAGAATTTTCCCCACAGGCAGATTTTGCTCAAATTATAATTTAGGCCAGAAAGTTGTGTAACATTCAGCTGCCAGTCATAGACTACTTTTCTGAGAATTGAACAGAAATGACAAAGTACAAAATAAAGTCAAATAATAATTACTCTTTAAGTAATTAGCGACAACAAATCAAATAGGATATTTGATAGCAGGGGAGCAGGATCAGAAGCAAATGCACAAAATGTTTCTTCCTTGATAGCAGCACTTTAACCTTTTCATATCTTCTGGCAGGCAGAGAGAAGATCTAATTTTGATACGAGAAGAGAGGCCCCTATGACTCTCCTCACACTCTCCCCTTTGTATTTTTTACAGGTCAACATATCTACTTCCATTCCCTTTTTTTTCTTTTCCTTTCAAATGATATTTTTCTCTTCAGTGAAATCACACCTGAAATTTTGGACTTTCACTGTCACCCGGTGAACCCCCCTCAAAATGTTGCACCTTGAAGCTCTTCATTTACTGCCAACTCTCAACTCTCCCTTGCTAGATTACCCAATTTTCCAAGTCCTGCGTCCCAAGACCCCTCTACTCTTTCTTTGCTATTCTTGTAGAGTTCATTAGTGGAAAAGTGGGGATAAATATACACATGACTAGATTGCATCCAGAGCCAGCTTCTCTCTAGAATGACAGTAGCCATGTTTATGCAGTGCTGGGGCCAAGCGAACAAACTTTGCTAGAATCTAGCTGCATCTTCTGCAGCCACTCRAGTGTTTGTGCCTCACACTGCCGGCTGCCACGGGGCTCATTGGCTCTGCTGGAGGTCTGTGCAAGGATGGTTATCCTTGTTCTAGAGCTGAGCCGGCTTCATTCATTTGCCCTGCTATGGGACCTAATACGTTACTCTGGAAAAAGGAGGAATGGGGGAGATGTTGCCTAGACAGCTGAGCTGGACCTGCTATAGTGAAGGTTAGATTTGGAAGCAGCAGTATTATCTCTAGTGTTATCAGCCAAAGACATAGGGGTTGGATTCTTCCATTTTCTGAAGTTTCCTAACCCCACAGTACCTTGGTAATGAAGAGTTGGCAGCATATGTGTAGGTGTCAAAGGTTTACGTATAACATCAGTAGTGTCTAGATTGTTAAAGGTCTTAACACTGTGGCATCTGTGCTGCTGAGATGATATCATCTGGGTGTTTGAGCAGCAGTGAGATCGCTTACAGGAACATCTTTCCTGGACTTGTCCTAGCATCTGTCCTGGCCACGTAATGGTGTTAAAAGCAGGCCCAAAAGTACGATCAGCAAATAATGTCAACAAAAAACTTGGGAAATAGCAATAGCAGAAAGAACAAACACATATACATGAAAAATTGTCCACCAACCTGTGCATTTTTCTGAGACAATAAAAAATACATTTAATTTCAGCCCTCAGGTGTTCACAGGACACTAAATTAGAACAATAATTATTCTGTGTGTTGTTTACAGTGGAGAGAAGTAAGGAGAGAACCCCATTTAGTGGTAAGGGAGCAAGTAGCTGTGAGTAAACTGTGCTGACAGCCTTCCAGCTGGATCAGGGTTCGTTTTCCCAAACAGTTTTGGGACAGATTACATAGGTGAGGCTGTGCTCTATGGGGACTACTGCCTCTTGTGTGAAGACACCATGGACACTTAACACCATGCAACAGGAGAAAGATATCTTCAGATATTGATGTAATTATGTGTTCCCAACCTCTAGATATGTTGGTTCCCCAAGCCATCAGTTCAAACATGAGTGGTAATGAGTTTTGTAGCAATGCTGTGATATCTGGTGTGTCAGCTAGAAAACAATGTCACCAATGAGATACCTGCTGTTACCAGTCCAAGTGATGATATGAAAGTAAGACCCAGGTTTTTTAGCTAATGTTTAAACCTGTTCGCTAAAACTTATAAAACAACCCTGATATTTTCACGTCTCACAGAGACATAGCGCTTGAGATACCAGACTTGTGGTACCCAGTTTTGCTTCTACTGGGAGAACATTATCACCACCAGCAGTGGCCTTATGTTATTTACAAAGCCCTGCTTATCTGCGAACTCCTGTATTATTCACACATCCATGGCAGCCAGGGTCAGGTCCAGTGGCAGTGAGTCGGGGAGGACACGCATSTTATATTTCATAGCGGGAGCGTGGGCAACCTGCTGCTAGGCAGCCTCCCTGGTGCATCAGCTGAACTGCTCTGAAGGAGAGAGATTATACGCAACAGGATAAGACTTCACAGTTTATCAGTTTAATAGTAAAGCAGATGTATTTTAAAGAATTGGGGACTAATTGTCTTAAGTTGTGGTTCCAAGAGAAATCACGTGAGGCTTTAGGTACCCAGCAATAGGGAATTGAAGTGCCGCAGCTGGATGATGAAAGGCACTGAAGTAGTACAACTCACCTGACTGCTTCGGATTTGTTCTAGAAATTTTGAAGGGATAACTTTGTTTGCATGGACTGTATGCCAGATCAGGTATTTACTGTCCTCTTAGCACTGGTACTGGATGAGGAATAACTCAGAGAGGCATTATAAAGCGTTGTCAGTGTGAATCATGTTTTGGGTGCTCCAGCTAACTGGGCAGAAATATAATTTCCTCCCTGATCCCGATCAGCTTTCTTTTCCCAAGTGCTGTAGTGGTCCAATATTAATAACATGGAACCAGAGCCTTACAGGCAGCAAACAGATTGAGTAACCTTAACAAATGAGTACATAACAACCCACCAGAAATCACAACAGAATTTGGGCACAGTAGTTTCAATACTCCGATGTGGTAAAATAAGGCTGCGACTGTTTGTGTCAGCTGATCAATTGACATAAATGATATAAATGATTTCAGCTTCATTTAACCTTTTCACCGTTACCACTTACAGAACCCCAGGGATAATTGTATTTCAAGAAAACAAGTAAACTTTTCCAATGTTTGACAAAGGGAGATCTCTTTTGAAAAGACAGTCCTTTTCAAAAGCAATCACAGCTCTAAACACGAGGTGGTGGCTCATAACATTCTTACAAAAAGCCTTTTAAAATTGACTGTCAGATTCAGCCCCACCTCGTTCAATTATAAGAAAGCAAATGGGCTGCAAAGAAAAAGCTACTTAAAAAGTCTCCCAGCAGGCACTTTGGTTACTACCCAGTGTGAGTTACAAATTAGGAAAAGCAAAGAAATAACAGTCTTTAATAATGTTAGGCCTAAGCTATAGTATTAGTCCACTTCTTATTAGAATCATATTAACACAAAGACAAAACCTTAGCATGGCTTACTTGAGTAAGTTGAACTACATGGGAACATAGACTTCAGAACATTGTTTAAGTCACATCGCTCTGTGATCTCTCTATAAAAAATATAACTGTCAGTGTCTTCAGCATGCTAACGCAAGTAAGGTACTTTTTAAAGCATCAGAACTCAAATAGACTAACAAAACTGATTTAAAGACTGACCTGCTTAAATATGAATGTTAATTCTTGAGTACAGGTAGATTGCATTTAGCATTCATGCAATGCATACCCTTCCTCACCCCCTCCAGCGCTTTTATAATTGAATAACACTGCTGACTTAAATCATGAATAACCAAGAGCAACAGACTTGGCAGAAAAGGCAGACCTCACAGAAAGCTTGTGAGAATCTTCTTCTTGTGCACGCACAGTTTTTCAGGGATTTGTCCAGTTTGTGCATTAACGCTATGCATCATTTTGGTCATGCTTGCTTGCTCCTAAACACCTTCTTACCTAAATGAAGATAGTGCGCTACTGCTGCATCTTTCGGAGGCCACCGGATTTGCAGGCAGGCCTGAGCCACACTCTCTTTGCAGATGACTCTCTTCACCAAGACGCCACTACTCCTGTGCTGGAGGTTTCCACCTGACAGCAAAGCTAGCAAAGGGGCTCCTCAGGCTCACCCGTGCAAAGGTGTCTGCGTGCAGCTGGTTTGAAGCTGGACTGTGCTAACCTTGGTGATTTTACACCAAAGCAGATTGAGAAGTGCTCACATATTTGACTGTGCCTGGTGACGAGCTGGATGGGACCCTCGTGCCAGTGGGTGGTTACACGTAGGGAGCCACAATAACGTCTTCAGGTGACAAAGCTGGGGCCAGAAGAGTGCTACTGTCGGTGCTCTCAGCCTAAGGGTAGTGACACTGTGTCTATGCACCTATCTACTGTGTAAAAGATACATGCTTAAATCAGTTTGGTTTCCTGTTCTTCAGCTATCTGAGCCTTCCTATCAGCTATTACTTTAAACAACTGTAAGTGCAGTAAACAGCTGGCAAAAGGTTATTTGGGTTTGTACCACATTCATCAGATTAACCACTTTTAAACTTTTTTGTTTACAGTGAAGCAGCGGCTATTATATTGCCTTGTGTATTTAAGGCAGCAAAATCGAGCCTGTGGGTAAATAAGGGGGTTTTAGTGCTTTCAGTTACAGGCAGCAATATCTGCTGGTTTGCTGAGTTGGCATTATTGGCATGAATATACACGATCGTGTCACCTGAGGGACATGAACACAACAGTATGGAGGTAAGTAACTTTAGCCATGTACTCTGGGTTTATAACAGAGCAGCTCAGATAATGCCAGCAGAGAGATGAACTCCAGCTTGGATTCCACAAATTCTTCCTCCATGTGCCCTGCTTTTCTATCCCAAAACAGCCTCCTTGGGCAATACTGGAGATGCTTTTGAATACTCTGGAGTGACTAATCCCACCAAATGTTGACTGTCTGACCCATTAACCCAGCAAAGATTTTAGCAAAGGGGTGCCATTTTAATGAAGAACAAAATGTAATTATCAACCACGAGACCTACTGAGATACAAGGAGAAATAGCAAGACCATTAATCACTTCGTTCACACAGAAGAATATTTAGAAACTCCCCTGAAGTAATRTGATGGCTCTTTTGTAGCCTGTCCCCTTTTTCTGCAGTATGATCTGTCTGTCTTTGAAGATTGGACTAGATTTGCCACCCTGGATAAAAACCTCTGCCTCATGTCTTCCTAACATACAAGTTTAGTACAGTATAGACCTTGGCTTTGTACAGTCCTGGCACCTACGTAGGGGATATCTTTTCTAATAGGGATCTCTAGTTGCCTCTACAATATTATGCTAACCGTATGACGAGAATAAAAGCAATTAGATGGCCTTAAGCTTCATGGGGGACTATCTGGTAAGGGAAAATTTTGGAATTTAAAAAACCCCACAGGTTAATTTCACACTTAGAACTTCTCCACATGAGAGGATTTCCACTGAAATGAGATGCTTCTCTTTAACTGCTTCACATTATCTGCTCTGGAACAAGTAGAGATAAAGAAGCAGTGGGCTTTTACCTTGCTGTAAGTCATTGTTTCGTTGTGGTGGTGATTTCTTTTAAAGTACTTCCTCAGAGCTGCAAACTAGAATTCGTGCTCCTTGGGGCTGATGGGGGACATAGTGCATTTTGGGATTGTGCCACTGGAATTAGCAGAATATTTTGTTGTTGGTCACTGTAAATCTGCATTTTCCATATCCTCTCACATAAGTATAAAAATACCATGATTTGTCTTTTGCTACAAGAGTTCATTGCTGTCTGCCTGCGAATTTGTGGCTCAGGACAAAATAGTGATTGATGTGGATAGATACAGGACATACTTCTCCTAGGTACCCTGTTCCCAAGCAGTCAGAAGGCGGCAGCAGCATCTCCTAGCTTATCTGCAGTGGAGCTTACCAAATCAAAGGTCTGGAAGGGACCTCAAAGTTCATCCGAGCTACCCCCCTGCCCCCAGGTTCAACTGTTCTATTTCAGTCTTGACTCAAGCCTTCTAGAGAACTGCACTGGGGAAAACTCCACAGCAGCAGAATAAGAAAGCAAATGGCAACGAGATTTAGAAGCGTCACTTATCTCTGAAAAACTTCGCATTGGGTATGGCTCTTTCCAGGATCAGGGAATGCAAGAACAGAAGCACTTCTGCGGTAGGCTGGGTCAAAGGTTTGGCTCGCTCAATACTGTGTATCTAAAATGTTGAAACAGGGCATATATGTTGAAAAAGGCCTTACAAGGAATTTCCCCTCTGATGAAGACTRTATTCAGACTATCTTGCTTGATAACATCAATAGGTCTATTTTGCATTAACTTTATAATTCCTTTTTAAAACTGTTTATGCTTTTAACCTGCAAAATATCCTGTGCCATTAAGGTTCATCATTCAATTCTTAGCTACACGGAAAAAACCCCTTCATTTTCTTTATTTGAAATTAGAGCCCTGAAGCCCTTTGACTATTGAATTGTGAAAAACAGTGAAAGACTGTTCCCTGCTCACCTTTCACAAACCATTTGGAAGCTGAAGATTCCCACAGTATTTAGTCTGCCATCATATGGGAGCCACTCTATGCATTTATTGTTCTGACACCTTTCTCCTTCCTTCCTGTGGTTTTTGTGAAAGTGGGTGATTAGAAATGTCTGCTGTATTCAAGACGGGAATGCATGATAGATTTTTACAGCGGTATGATAATTTTTACTGTTATTTTCCTCTGCTCCTTTCCTAACAATGCTAATTTGCAATTCGCTTTTTTTGACCACCAGAAATGGCTCCAAGTCCACTTTCCTGAGTGGTAATAGCTAATTTATGTCCCATCACTATGTATGTATAGTTCATATTATTTTTCCTGTGCGTGTTACATTGTATGTACTGGCATTGAGTTTTCATCTGCTGTTTTGTCACCAATTAATAAAATAGAGCAAGAATCCTTTTAGCACATCTTCACAGTCAGCTTTACTCTGGACATCTGTGCCATCTGCAGACATTGCAACTTCACTCTCTACCGTTTTGCTGTGTAACTTGTACGCATCTGGTACAGCACAAGCCCTAGCATAGATTTCCATAGTAGTATCTGGTAACCAACCTCTGCTGCAAAATCTGGCCACTTATTCCTGTCTTTTATTTCCCACCTTTTAACTGGGGTGTGGGTGTGGGTGTGACAGTTTATTAGGACATCTTCTCTCTTCTCAAGAGGCTTAGCCTCTTTGAGAAGCTTGTTGAAACTTTGGCAATCAAAGTATACTATATAAAATAAATCACTCTTATTTACATGCTCATTGACTTTTAAAAAGACCCTAATGAACTGGTAACCCAAAAATTCCATTTATAATAATCATCTAAACCATTTTCCAGTGTGTCATATTTTGGCTTTATGTCTGTTAAATGTATTCATTATCTTAGTTTCTACTAATTTACCTTGTACAGGCAGAAGTGGAGATTGTTTGGAGGGGATTTTGCAGCGGAATTGGGATGACCAGTGATGGCTGAATGCCTTCAGACTGTCAAAGGATATTTTCCTGGAAATAAGTACATGGGAAACTCACAATGTCTAGTTGCTTCTAATTAATTACAAAGAGATTGACACTGAATCGACTACTGTGGCTGTGTTGCATGCTGCCATGGAGAGGTACCTTCTCTGCCTATCGTAAGGGTTGTCCAGCCACGGGAAGTTAGAGACAGCTCTGCAAAAATGCTGTTCCCTGTTTTCAGCACATACTGTTTGTCTCCATACCAACCCACTGAGTTTAGAAACAAAAGGAATATTTCTCTGCTAACTCTTATGCCTGATAGTAACAGCAATGTGAATCTGTTTGGGAAGGACTGTGAGTGAATATTCACAAACTGTCATCTATTTTCCCTAATGAAAACTAAAAAAAAAACCCCCAAACCCAAAAAGTTTTCCAACATGGTTACTAGTCCGAAGATGAATGCTATTAGCATTTGTCTTCTTATCCCTCTACAATCATGGCTAAGGAAACCTTTCCTTGGACAGAAAAAAAGTAACCCCTGTGTCACCATTATTGAAGCATCTGCAGCGTGACAGTAGGTTTTCTCTTTAGGAATTATAACTGAGTGCTATGCCCTGCATAACACTGAGACCAAAGGTCAGAGCTCAAGGTCGCTCGACAGAGGTTTGGAGACTTTCGGGATGGGTTAAACAGCCCACAAGACACCCTCCTGAACAACAGCTGCCAGCAGCACGTAATCTGAAATGCCTGGTGCACCTGCTCCGGAGAGGGAACACATTGGTTTTGAAATACTGCTTAGAAATTTTAAGTTGTGAAGCATTCCTTTTGTGTGCTCTGCATGTCCATGTGAGTGTTAAAATGGAATAGTGCACGCCAACCCACCAGGTGCGAGGGGCTCTGCGTGATGGATCGGAGGGACCATTTTGCAAAAAGCATTTGCGTGTGCTTTCATGAATGTTGATTGTTGTTTACCTGTAGCGCAGAGTGGATGAGCTATGTGAGAGCCTTCACTGACAGGCCCAGAAAGGTCTTCTGTGCATTGTCCAGATTTTTCCCCTCAGTAAGATTTTACTCTTTTGTGTCAAACTGCGTACTCAGAGCAAATGCTTCGCCTTTCAGAATTAGCAGCTTCATTATCTATATGGATTTGTTGTGAATTTTAGAAACAGCTGAGGAGAAAAGAAGATGCTTAATCAGTAAACAAGATGTGGCTTCACCAAGTAAATAAAATAAGACTCTGTTGTCCTTGATGTGCATCAAAACAAGTATCACCAAAAGTGCATACACACATTTTTGAGACCATTTTGAACTGTGCAAAGAGGGAAATGAAGAGGGTAAGCGATAGGAATATAGTGTTGTAGTTAAGGATGAGTTGAATTTAATGTAAGAACTTTTTGTGGGAAGGCTTAGGGTCTTGGTGAACAGTCTTTCTTGTTGGGGATCACCCACATATTGAGGGGCTTATCAGATTCATAGCATCTTTGGGAGCAGTTTGGTCTCTGTCAGACTGAGCGATGTTGTGGCTGGGGTAGCCAAGTGCCGAGTGCCTTTTCCTGGTAGAACAAGTACTAGGGACTGGTAGGATCTGGACTTGCAAAGTTTTGTGATATATCTCAAAGTTTTGAAATGCCAGAGGTAAGGGGAGGCAAAGGGATGGCAGCTTTGACAGGCTATTCTTTACAGTAGTAATAATGACCTATTGATAATGCCCCTGTGCTGCCACGCTATTTCCATAGCCACTAGCTGCCCTCTCTGGTCTGGCCAGACTGTGCTCTGTTATCTTGAGGCTGTTTTCTGGCAGCTGCCAGGTCAGATTGAAACCCCCTTTCTTTCTCTAGCACTTCTGTACATTCCTTTCTTTGCTTTTACCCATTTTACTTCCACTTGTCCTTCACTTTCTCTAGTCTGAGAAACTCTCTGTGTAACAAGGAGCTGGAGACTCCCATGGGATCCCTGAACTTCATTTCATTTTTGACTTTTCAGTTCACTTTAAACTGTGTGATGGTTAAGCCTGATGCCTCTGAGGGATGTTACAGGTGCTGAATTGGCAAAACTAAAAAGGCTGGTTCATGGGTTTGAGTCTGGGTTTGTTTGTTTGTTTGTTTTCATCCTGTACTTTTAAAATGACTTATGGTGCTGCTCGAAATCTTTGGAAATTTTGGAGATCTTGCCTTTCTCCAGATTCCCTCTGAGGTTTCTTAACACAGATACTCTTCTCTGACCCATGAAACTACCGAGGTGCGTGCGCGGTCACTGGTATGGGACCAGGGAGGAGGTGACCCTACTTTACCGTGAGGAACTTCACTGCAGCACTTGCTCTTTGGTGCATCACTCTGGCTGTTTTGCTCTTGGGAATGAACATGGGAGGCTTGTGCTTTGCAGTGTATTGCACTGTACGGTGTATTGCTTGCTTCTATTTTGGATGTGACCACCACACAAAACTCTAAAATACACTGATGAAGGCTTAGCTACTGCAGGAACCACCAGTAGCCACTTAAGACTCCTCATCTAAGCCACTTAAGACTGCTCATCTCAGAAGGGAAAAGGAAGAAAAAAAATCATTTTGGCTGTTCTCAAATAAAAGAACAAAACAATTTTAAAACAAATAAAATCATAAATTTGGTACAAGGAAGAAAACTGCTAAAAAAATTTTAACTTGGACCCTTTGTCATCACTGAACTAATGGGTGCAAAAGAAAGAAAACGGATGATGCTAAAATGGAAGACTGATTTCTGTTCCTATAAAATTGCTTCCAAAACATTACTCAAAATTAAAATGATGATGTAAGAAGCCAGCATTAATTTTTGGTATTAATACCCTCCTCATCAAATCATACATGGGATAATCATACTCGGGTTGTTCTTGATAAACTTAAATTTTAGTTAAGGAACCTAGAAGATAATTTGATATGATGAGGACCAGAATAAGTGGCATGGGGGACTGAGATCAAGGACTGCCTCCACTGTTGAAAAAGAGAAGCCAGCTGAGTGGTAAATACATATGTGATGGGATATGGATTTGGGGCTTATTTGGTCAGAGAAATAGGAGCAAGTGGGAGATTTTCTTGACTGTGGTCAAGAAGCATTTTGACAACTCAGAGGGAAGCAGTAACATGAGGTTGGCAAGGAGCCGGGAAGGAACAAACCTCTTGGCTGGGCTGTTGGTGACCTGAATGCTCAGGCAGCAGAGATGCAGGGCTGAGTGCCTAGGCTGGTGTGAGAGGAAAGCGGGTCACCATTCTGGGAGACAGAGAGTTCCTGTATGTGCTCTTGGAAGGCATCACAGTCTCCTTGATGTCCCAAACTCTTGCCATGTCACTGCCAGAGGAGCACCTCAGGAAGTTATCTCTGTAGCCTGGCCAGGTGCCCTGAGAATTGCTGGTCTCTTCTGTCCTGTTTCCAGAGGACTTCAAATCCAATGACTTCATACAGCCCTGTAAATCATCCTTCTCATGCAATGTTCAGCTTCAAAATTATTCTCTATCATCTTCTACACCACCTTTTCCCATAAGTCAAGGGGCTTCAAGTCTGGAAGATGTGTCCCGTCAGAAACATGGTCTAGAGGTAGGGTAGGCAAAACACTCTGGTGGGCTAGCAAGGCAATGATTCAAGGATTTAGGGGTGCATAAATGGAGAACAGATGAGCGTAAATAGACAGACACATCTAAATGCCAACATGTTAGAACAAGATAAACAGAGAAGCCAGAAAGCAAGGAGCATCAAAAGACTGGTCACATTGTCTTTTCTCTCTCTGTGCATGTGCCTCATTGATCATTGGCTATCAAGCTCTCTAAAACAAGTACTGTACAAACCCATTCAAATAACTAGAAAGGTAAACACAACCTGGTTAGCTATACTGTAAACAGTGCAGAGGGAATTCAGTCTGATGCATGTGCCTATTTGTTTTTACATTATTGAAATGAAAGACAATCCCGTATTAAGCAACCAACCAAGTAAAGGATTTAGGCAGTGGCAGTCCTGAGATGATTTCTCAAAGTCAGTAACAGTGGCTGAGCAGCAAAGAGTCCAAGCCTTTGCTGCTGTAGACTGGCATAGCTCCACTGGTGCTAATGCTGTTAGCTAAGCATCAATTTTTGCAAGGCAAAAGAAAAAAGAGTAGTCAAAGACTCAGGGTGAAGTAAGAGACTTCTTAGGGTTTGGTTTATTCATGTTGGTAGCCTCAGTGCTAACGTAGTTGATATATGTTTGCTTAGTTCACTATGATGCACATATCACCTTTAAGTATATGCTTAATATGCAGAATAATAATACCTGCAACATTTGCAGGTGGCGGTAACAGTTCACTGGATTAAGAGGCTGAATGTTCCAGCCAATACACAGCACCAATTGCTCATGTTTTTCTAAGTTTGCAGTGTTTTAAGTCCCCTTTCCACTGACTCAGGTATCACTGGGAATTAACAGACAAGTAAGGGTGTAGCAGCAGTGGTACACTAGGTTACACCACAGATTCTGAGTTAGTATCACTTACTTGATGTAGGAAACGGGAGCTTGCAGTACTGATGACAAAAGGTTGAGGCATCCAGTGCCAATATAAACTATCCTGGCTTTTACTGACAGCTCCTTTTCTTCATTTCCAGAGAAGCATTTCCAAGACACAAGATATGTATCTCACTGCTACATGCTTTCTACACACAGTGCTTAAGGGATAATCCCCAATGCACTGTAGTATGCGAAGCAATAAATGGCTGCTGAGATTAATAGACTGAGCAAAGCTGAAGCATTTAATCAATCTCCAAAAAGTACTCATTGCCAGAATATTACAGGCAAGAGAATTTACTCCTCATGTACAACAAACCTTAACAGGGAACAGCAAAATTTCTATTTACCAGTGAGGACTTAAACTGCTGAGCTGTCCTCTTTCTTGACAGGACACCTCAGTATGGGGTGGAGAGGAGGGGACTGACTGCAGTCATAACCAAGCAGGGAACACATACATGCTTAGACCTGGCTGGATAAATATGCTGCGGGTAAGGGTTTCCATGCTTTATGTGGAAGGGATAATGTCCTATTTCTCTGTGCCATGATATCTTTATTTAAGACAGAAGAATAATAAGTATTAGAGTCTCTTCTTGGTATAAGAAAGAGCAGAATACAAGGAGACTTTGGATCTTACTGGTTCAGCCCAACTCAGATACAATTTCCAGCAGCTGCCAGACTGCTGCAATTTACAGCATTGCTTTAAAGTTCTTAACTGTGCATCAGCAGGGATTACTGAAATGAGGTTTACTCTGATAGACCTTGATGGACACCTTACAGCATCTAGGTGTTAGAAGGCTAACAAGAGTAAGGAGCTCCTRTCCAACAGGGAGCTCTTGTATGAACACACGACCTACGTATGCCTTACCAGCACAGAGATCAGCGGTCAGGCTGTCTGACTTCAGAAGTTGTCTGTAGGCCACCAGTTTCCCATGGAAACACATTCAGYGACCTGCCTCAGGACCTCACACTCCTCTTCCTGGCCTGAGCCACCAAAACAATCCACAAAGAGTTCAGCAAATCTCTCTCAAAAGAAACTTGTTTTTCATGATAATGATTAATGTAAAGATGTGAGCCCTGAGGGGGCAGGAAGAAGACGGGAATACCTTTCCTTACATCTCCCTTCTTCACTCACACGCTTTCTCCTGTATCCTTACGTTATGCATTTATTTGTACTTTACCAATATGTGATCAAATGGAGAGTTGGAATTTTCACTATGAAACCACTCACTTGTTATTTAACCCGGTCTGAGAAGTGCTGGTACTGCATGCCATCTTACACTGGAGTCTTAACTCACCTCTGTTTGCACCTCTTCCCTAGCTGCCATACGTTTTCCTCCTCCTCTTCTTCTCCAGACTATTGTTCCTGGTTGTCCCGGTTGTACGTGTCCCCTACCACAGTCTCTTCCAGCCCTTCTTTATAATTTTCAGGTCAGTGCTAAACACTTCCTGAAAAATCATACATTTTAAAGGAAATACATAATCAGTGGTCACTTTTGAAAATCTTCTCCTACGTGGCCAGTTGATGCTTGCTTACAGGTGGTGTGAGAATGCAGATGAWGAAGCATCCCTGCTTCAAGCTCAGGTGTTTCAAAAAGCAGATTGATAGACTGGATCGGATCTGAATCAGGTTTCTAATACTAATCTTTTCTTTTCAACTTCACAGAGAGGGGAAAACTATAAAAGCACAACAAAGAAGGTAACGGCTGTTCATTTGTAAGGACTTTGAAAACAAACAAACAGACAATAAGCAAAACCAGATTTACCTTGCCATAAATCCAAGGCAATGTGCTTTTCTCTGGTATCTTTGTAATGAATTCTCATTAGTTTACAGATGGGGTGGTGGCACTTAAGTGGATGATGTTACATGCCATCACTTAACCTTTCTTCACTCATTTGATGGATGCCCAGGGTGTCTCTAGCATGTTCTTACTTTTGAACTCCTTGTGACTGAAATATGTATTAACTTTCAGTCTTTCATACAGTGTTGTAAAGTCATAATGATTTTTAATGAGCGGAAGTAAGAAATAAGTTATTCAAAGAATACACTGACTAATGTGAGCTGAATGTTAATAGAGAATTGTCCTAGTAAGTTAGATGGGCGGAAGGACTTTCTTGAGGCTTTACTCCAGGTTTCATTTAGACAGGCTTTATGCTGAGGAGATTCTCCAGGATTTTATTTACATCAGCATAAACTTGGAGTAAGTGCAGTATCACGAAATTTATGTTTCCATCTGTAGAATATGCTCTCCAGAAACATTTCCAGAGCAGAAGGAACTTTAAATACACTTATCTTTTATGAACGTAGCACAGTAGGAATAGTTGTGAGTGTTTTATTTCTTTCACGTAAGAAATGTATGAAAGTCTTCGGGAGTTTTCTGGAGCCAATTAAGTTCATCAATCCTTGTCCCTTAAAGTCTTGGAACTGGGAGTGATAAGTTAGAGCAGTTGGCATTGCTAACTTAAAGACAATGGCCTAATGTTACATTTTTTATTTCTGATAAATAGTGTAAGACTAGATCCACATTTCAGACCTGTTCAGATGTATATTTTAAAGGTTTTCTGAAAAACTGTCATCAGAATTTACATATGTTCCCGTGAGAACATAAAGGATGGAAAATGTAATGCTATAATATAAAGAAACAGATTTTGACTGTGACAATCCATGACTAATTTGAAGGAATATCACCAATTAGTGAACTCGAAGCTTGACCTGCCTTAAAAATATCTTGCTATGACAAGAAATGTGTTTTTCATCTTAAAATCACATTTTAACCTTTTTTTTTTTTAAAAAAAAAAAGAACATCCACTACTTTCTCTCTGAAAAATAGAATAAGCTCTAACAAAGTAACCATTTAAATGCATGATATTTGAAGTGTTGTTGCAAAGAGAAGAGCTATCCATGTGGAGAAAACAAATTAACAAATGGGAATCCAGTCCAATTCTGTATTTCACTGATGAGTAAAGATATTTAGATGAGACTGTACATCCTATTTCCTGTTGACTTTACTGATTACATTGCAGATATTAATGAAAAAAACCCAAAGTAAACCACATCGTATGCTTTTGGCATATGATCCATACAAAGTGTAGAAGGGGGAAAACATTATTCCTATTGACTTCACTGGGAAGAGGAATTAGGTACTTGAGAGAACAGATAACAGTGTCAGAACTGAGGTCACTCAGTCCTTTCCCACATGTTTAAAGGACAGTCTTGCCTTCTGACAAAGACATTATTTTTCTGATTTCTTTAAACTGTAATTAAATATCTACAGCAAGAGAAGCGGATTTGATATTGCCATATGCAGAAATTTACAACATCGTAAAATAAGTGTGAAGCTCACTGCAGCCAGAATAATGGCATTTTATTCTGACTGTGTATTAGCATTTTATGCCTACTTTGCAAAAGATGTAATATAGCGGGTACAGGGTGACGCAGGCACCAGGGATATTTCCCAATTAGCTGCCTTCATTAATTCAATGAACCAAGAGCAAGTCCTGTTCTGTGCTAGTGCAGCTGATTTTCAATAGGGGTTTGCTCTGACATAGTTACTCTAATGGGGACTTTTTAAAAATTGAAACACATCTTTCCCAACTTTTTTTAGGTATATATATGACCATCTAATTGCTCCATGAAGAGCTTTTTGTAATCTAAGCTCTCATGTCCTTAGCTGGAGGGCCTTTCTTCTTGACCTGTTATTTTCTGAGACTAAATAATTCCCTTCTTTCATTTATACTGTTGGCTTGATAGTATTTATAAATCCTGCTTGTTCTCCCTTGCGTTTTCACTACAATAAACAATACAAAATTTACCTTATACATTCCCCATGTAGTACAACATATTTTCCAGGTCTAAAATAATTTTTGTTGCCCTGGACCATATTTTTTGGTTCTTTTTTATGGGTGCACAGATTTTTTAAACTATGTGAATTGCAACTGCTCATAATTCCAGGTGTGGCTGCTACCCGAGCCATGCATAATCGTTTTAACTCAAGATTTGCATATAATCCTCTCCTTTGATATATAACCATGAATACCTTTGAACTTTGTGGTAATGGAGCTGCACTGCAAATTTTATTTGGTTTCTTACTGTTCAGGAAAGTCCTAATCCAGCCCCAAAGAAGACTTGATATTAAAGCTACTTAGCTGATTAGGAGGAAAAAGGAGAACTGAACTGTGCTATAGCCAAAATAGCATAGAAGAGCCAAAAAAGAAGGGAAACAAAATGCAGGGAAAGTATGTAGAAGCAAAGTTAGAGGAATTTAAGGCAATTCCATCAAATGTTACCAGGTGAACGGGATCCTTCCTTACAGAGCAAGCTCAAGGTTTCCCAGCAGGACAGGCCAAGCTGACTTTATCACCTCAGGGCTGGGAGGCAACAGTCTGCCTTGGCCAGCACTCTCCTCAAAGAGAAAAGGGGGGAGGATTGTAATCGAAATGCAATATATGGGGTAAGGGGAAAGACAGAGCAGCTTGCAGGTTCATCCTCTCCCCTTCCTTTATTCCCCAAGCAGTAGCTACTGCCTCAGGTATCCGTCCACCTCCCCTGGTAGCATGTACACCAGGTCCAAAGCTTGTGGTTTGCAGGTATTTTACCATCACTAGTTTACTAGCAACAGCTCCCTTTGCCTAGAGCTGGCTATGCTTCTTCATACATGAGAGCTCAGAGTGGCAATACAGACTTTCATGTCTGAACCTTCAGGAACATATACTGGGGAGGTGTTCCATGCTGCTCTTTGTCTGCCTGCTTCCTCTACTTGAGCTTGAAACATCGGTTTGAGCAGGCCATACCCAAGCAGTGAACCTCCAGCCAAATGCCCTTTCTACACATCAGGTMGGTTTGGTTTGCGCAGCTTACATAACCTTTAGCAGAAGAGCAAGAGGAAAATAAAATCTAAAATAATAGGAAATAAAGTACTGTCAGCAATTTCTATAACTCAGTGGAGTTTCATATGCRGAAGAAATAGTGAGGGAGCTTGAGTGCATGGCTGAGAGTCATTCTGCTATTGTATTCTGTGAAAAACACAATCTGGAAGAAGATCATCTTTGACCTGCATATATGCAATGTATGCACTTTTTCTAACTTCTCCATCTTTGATATTTCCTGCAAAGCTTGCACTGAGATCCAGGCCTTACCCAAACTGGAGGGCAGTGGCTACTTCTCCATTTACCCCATCGGCAACAGAACAGCAGACCTSTGCAGAGGACAAAACAGGCTTTCCTGTTATACTGAATAAAGTATTTCTAATGAGCATGACTGGAAATCACGCAAAAAGCGTCCTAACGTTTGCAYACCACATTTCAAAGGATATAATTCAGCCACCAATTAAAAAGGATCTTACCAGGCTTTTTAAGAGAGATGCAAGTTTTACACACTGCAGAGAGATTTCTCCCCAAAAGACAGCAGGAAAAAATGCTCTAGGTACCAATACAGGAAAATTCTAATAAATATGTTTCCTACGCCATAACCATCAAGGGTGTTACACTGAGTAATTCGTTTTTGTCATAAGGCATTATAGCTTCTTGCATATTTTCAAACCATAGAAACATGAAGCAACACAAGACCTTTCACCGCTGGCTCATCAAGAGATTGATCTGTTCCCCTTGGCCCCTGAGCAATGTCTCTGTAAGAGCCCTTACATCTGTGTCACTGCAGTTCTTTCCATTTAACCTCTTCTGGAAGCTCATTTAGAAACTGCTGCTTGCAGGGCAGGTAGAATTACACTTACCTATCTCAACAGACCTCCAGCGTTTCTGGCTGTCCAGTAGCCATTTAATCTTCGGGCCCTCAGGAGACAGGAATCTAGCTGTTTCAGAGCAGATTCCCCAAATTGTCTCTCTTAATCTTACTGTTGTGTGCTAAGGTCCACTTAGCACTTTTACAGCCCAGGCAGAGATTTCTGTAGCACGCAGCRGCTCAGCGCGCTCTGTGGGGCAGAGGTACAGGGAACAGAAATACTCGGCAAATTACTGGTATTTGTTAAGTGGTATTGTGTTTGTAAGGCTGCTGCCTGTCCCTTTACAGCCTGCTACTGGCACAGACCAAGCTGACGCTGTTATCTTCATCAGCCTAGAGAAGGTGAGACACCACCAGTCAGTTTTTCTAACCCACTAGGGCAAAAGGATGCATATTAAATCTGTCTCTACCCAGGGATGGATTTCAGTATCTTACAGTCTGTCACAGCAAACATTGCAGCCCTGTTGGTGGTGATGTTAAAGGTTTCCCCCTAAACTGGGTAGAGGGAGGGCTGCAGTTACAAATAGCAGCTCAGGCAATCAGTTCCAATTAAAGAGTAATTCAGTGACAAATAAAACTCCAGGCATTATTGAGTTCCCATTTTGGTGAAAGAAARAAAAAAAAAAAAAAAGACTTCCAAATATATCAGATTTACTTACATTATTTCATTATTATTACTTAGGATACTCAGGCAAAGCAGACCAAGCCTTTATTAGCTGAAGCAGCAGTTTGGCAGCGACTGGAGTTTTATTTCTCATTGATTAGGCAATAGATACAAGCTGAACCAGTAGCCTCATGTGAAGGGTATAGAGCTGAATGCCTAGCAGATTTGTGTAAAGTCTTATGGCCAGGGGACAGATAGCTCTATATATGTTGTCCAGGGTAAAACTGCGTGAATGACTCTGAAAGGAGAAGGCTGCTGCATCACATCATGGCAAATAATTGTTAACTCAACTTAGTGTGAAATGTTTTTACACCTCACATAAAATAAGCCACTTCTGTGGGAGGGTTGATGCAAGAATATTCTCTTTCAGTGCACTGATGGGGCTAAGTGCCTTTTGTGTGGTAAAGATGGACAGTTGTTCAGTGGACTTCAGAGAAAAACCTGCCCTTCCTTTGCTAATCCCCGCTCTGCCAGAAACACTGAGCAGGTACCTGGAGAAACGGATGATGACACCCAGTCCTGCACCCACCGGCTGCACAGCACCTACAGAGAAGCTCTGGCAAATCCAGTCCTGTCATCCCCAGATGTCAACCTTGCCCCAGTGCCTAGAAATAACACTTCTGTAGAGGAGCTGGAAGAAGAAAACATTGGTTCACGGTCTGGTGTGGGCATACTGGTTTAAACCTCTGGTGAAGATGATTTTACAGTGATACGTCTGATCTTGTGTTGCAGCAGCTGAGATGCAAACATTTTATTGCTGACACTGCTGTGAGAGAACTAATCTGCAAAATAGAGCATCCTAAGCCACAGCAGCTCTTCGCCTCAGGGAACGTGAGTCAGGGTGCTTAGATTGCACTGGTTTCTATTAATTGCCTACTTAACTCCAAAGAGCCAGACATGGCTATTTCATTTACACTTACGTTTTTACAGACTTAAAATAGAATGAAATATAGGTTATAGCAAGAATTGCCTAAAAACTCATTAGACTTCATTTCCCCATGTTTTAATATGATACGAGAATGAAATGATGGCAGATATGGAACCACATGTATAGAAGAGACTCTCTTGAACATTCCCTTTGCCCAATATTCAGGCCTTACATTTGACATGAATGTCATGGTCTTCACAGAACAGACTTTGTCCAAAAGGTTCAAATTCTGTCTTGCATAAGCATAAAAATAAATTGTAACTAACACTTCATAAACTAGTAAGCCTACAACTGTGTCCTGCTTCATTTTCCTAAAAAAGCCAGGAATGCAAATACCCATCTGGATGTAAAGAGGGTTTGAAATGGCTACAGGAGAGATTTCCTGGGCAAACACAGGCCTGCTCTTTATTCATGATCGGTGAATTTTCCTCTCGTATAAACCCCATAGCTGGGGCCAGCTAGTTTTTAAAATCTGCTTTGTATTTCAGAGAATGCGTGAGCTTGGTCAGTAACACTTGGGACTTTCTTTTACTGTGTGCTGCAAAAGCAGCCTGGGATGCAAGTAAACTGTTGAGGCAGAAAGCAGATATTTTCTCCGTATCTGATTTGTTGGTTGTTGCATGGCAATTAGTGGATCATATTTTGCCTTATGGTTTCTAAGTGAAATTCTCCTTGAGTGGAGCCTAATCCGTGCTTGGGTATAACAACCTGTGCAAACACGGGCAGAATTTCACACTGCAATAAACAGCGTCCCATGAGCCGTTAAGAGATGCAGTTGTTGAAAACAAACACTGGAAGCAATTTTTACATGCCCAAAGATGCATTATTCAAACTTTAAAAGCCCCGCTTCACTACAATGTGGTATAGTCACTGACTGTTGCAGTGCTGTGCGAGAACGCAGAACATTTCACTGCAAAAATCCCATCTCCTGGGCTGAACAGAGGCTCTCCAGTGCACTTGTTTTACAGCGATTTGGGGATTGAGCCCCAGAGCAGCACAAGGTCTGTTGTTCAACTTCATTTCCTGCAGGCAGAGACTGAAGCAATATTAGAAGCAGGCTGCACTGGCCCGGAGGAAACTCAGAGGGTTGGGTTTTTTTTCCACCGCCTGCCAAAACCCCTGACGGTCTAACTTTACCCCAACAGGGAGACAGAGGAAGGAGAGGGAGATGTAATGGCAGATGGCAACCCACAAGGAGGCGAGAACTGCATACTGCACTTTGGCACTCAGTCACAAGGACAACTTTACAGTAACCTAGTTTGCTTATAAATTGGATGAGGATTATTTGCCACTTTTTTTTCCCCATCTTCAGTCAGATCATTGCAAGGCACGCTAAAAAAAATTAATTAATTAATTGACTTAGCTCTGGGAAGCTGTATTTCTAATGCTGACGAGACAGAAGAGAACTGATTTTAATGTAGTTAAGCCAGACATTGTTGTGTTATTTCAGGCTTTGATACAGTTTCAGTGCGTAGATGAGCTGGGGGACAAATTTCCTTACCCAGTAGAGCACCGATGAGTTGCTCAGTCATCACTGTTACCTGGCCTGAATGCCCCAGAAATCTGCAGAAATTCAACAGAGGTTTTGCTGTGCTTTCTGCATGTCTTTGCTTTCAAACAAAAGCGTGTTGATGGAGGTAGACAACAGGTAAGGGGAAAGAAAATTTGACTTTCTCATGGTTTTCCAAAAAACGGTTCTCCTGTCTGCTTCTATCCATGAAAATTAACTTGCTATCTAAATGGATCTTGTCTAAATTAATTGTGCTGTCTCTGTGTAGTGTTTCCCCAAGGAATGCACTGAAATACTGTTATGTCTTTGCCTGCTCTTGGCTGATTGAGGTATTAATTAATTATATGAATAAGCCTAGGAAAATAAAAATAGGTTTCTGTCTTAATTCATGTGAGTAATGGGGCCTAATGCCTCACACGTGGAGCTTGCCAGTGGTCACTTTGCTGTGTGACCTGGTCCACTACTCCGTAGTGCCCTAGTCGGTCGGGGCAGATGCAGAGAAGAAACCGAGTCACGCAGGGAGGGGAGACACACGCGTGGTGTGGGGCACCGCGGCCGGCTCCCGGCGAGCACCATACAGGGACCGGTGCTGCGGTGGGCACAGGTACCCTCTCAGGTCCTGGCCACAGGGTCACCCTCTTTGTGCCGTGCTGCTCTGGGGTTAATTCAGCCTGGTTTTGCAAGAGTCAGTCAGACCGGGCTTAGTGCACTAACGCTGCTACCTCGCTTTCTGCTCAGGGCTCGCTCATTTGGTGATCGTTCGGGGATGTCTGCCTGGCGTAGCTACGTCCCGCACACGCCAGAGCCTGGCAGAAAGCCTTTGGACAAGCAGGGAGCCTCGGAGTCTGAGGTGTTGCTTTTTTGTAACTCCTGGACAAACAGAACCCCTTCTCTGATCCAGCAAATGGAAATATGAATGCTCTGCAGTGCTAACATATTCTTTATGATTGAGATACACATGGCAGCTTTGTTTTCTCCTTGGTTGGTTGTTGTTTGCTCATTTTACGAGGCCTTTCCAGGATTTTTAGCTACAGCAAGAACTTCCTCATTGACACTCCTATTCTTCCCGTGGTGTGGAAAGCAAACACCTGAATCATATAAGCTTACCTTGGCTCTAAGCTGAGGGGAAGGTAAATGTACATTTTCTCTGCCACTAGCTTACTTAGAACATTCTATATCTGCATATAAAATCATAAATATTTAGTTGGAACAAGAAATGAGTACTGAATATTGTTTAAGAATGCTAAAATTGCAAACTTAATAGTTGGCAATGGCTGTTTTATGCTGCTCACCAGTGAACGCTTTATGCTCCTGCAATATGCCTGTTTCCAGTGTGCCTATTAAAAAAAAAAAAAAAAAGCATTTGAACAGTTGAAAAACAGAACTTACTTTGTAATTTAGCTATGACCAGTAACACTTACATTTAAAAACTCAGACTTGATTTGAAAATAACCATATTCCAGGAAAGTAGGTGTTAAAATTACTTCTATGTTTGGTCCAAAACTTTCTCTCTCTGTATGCTCTACAAGCTTGTGTAATTCATATTCAGAAGAATACACTGAGAAGGGCTCAGGTGTTTGCTTCCCACAACAGGAGACATTCTTTCAGAACCAGTTGGGATTTACCAAGTCCCTCTGTTTCCCATCGCAGGGTTGGTGGAGCCCACAGCCCGCGGGAGGGAAGCGGCACTGTTTGTAACACCTGAACATCTCAGAAATGCTCAGGCTCTGCTGTTGGCTCCTCTGAATTAAATGCAGAGCAACACATTGACTTTGATCTGCTGCCTTGCATTGCCCCTGACTGACTGAGAGCACGACTTGGTTCTGTGTAACCGTCACCTTGCTGATTTTGCACAATCATTTTGCTTGAAACAATGAATCGCGCCTGGGTAGTGTAAATTCCCCAGGGGCCATAGCAGATGCTATCAACTCTGCCAATGGTATTGAGGCATCTGGGAAATTCTTTTATTTCCATACTTTACACTTTAAGAACTTCGACACTTGATTGCAAAGGAGTTTGCTTTAAGAGACTGCAAATTCTCCTGGAGAAACTGGCTGCTCATGGCTTGGACGGGTGTACTCTTCGCTGGGTGAGATACTGGCTGGATGGCTGGGCCAAAAGAGTTGTGGTGAATGGAGTTAAATCCAGTTGGCGGCCAGTCACAAGTGGTGTTCCCCAGGGGAACACCAGTTCTGTTTAGTATCTTTATCAATGATCTGGATGAGGGGATTGAGTGCACCCTCAGTAAGTTTGCAGACAACACCAAGTTGGGCGGGAGTGTTGATCTGCTTGAGGGTAGGAAGGTTTAAAGAGGGATCTGGACAGGCTGGATCGATGGGCTGAGGCCAACTGTATGCGGTTCAACAAGGCCAAGTGCCGGGTCCTGCACTTGGGTCACAACAACCCCATGCAACGCAACAGGCTTGGGGAAGAGTGGCTGGAAAGCTGCCTGGCGGAAAAGGACCTGGGGGTGCTGGTCAACAGCCAGCTGAACATGAGCCAGCAGTGTGCCCAGGTGGCCAAGAAGGCCAACGGCATCCTGGCCTGTATCAGAAATAGTGTGGCCAGCAGGAGTAGGGGAGTGATTGTCCCCTTTTACTCGGCACTGGTGAGGCCCCACCTTGAATACTGTGTTCCGTTTTGGGCCCCTCACTACAAGAAGGACATTGAGGTGCTGGAGCGTGTMCAGAGGAGGGCAACAAAGCTGGTGAAGGGTCTGGAGAGCAAGTCTTAGGAGGAGCGGCTGAGGGAACTGGGACTGTTTAGTCTGGAGAAGAGGAGGCTGAGGGGAGACCTTATCGCTCTCTACAACTACCTGAAAGGAGGTTGTAGCGAGGTGGGTGTCGGTCTCTTCTCCCAGGTAACAAATGATAGGAAGAGMGGAAATGGCCTCAAGTTGTGCCAGAGGAGGTTTAGATTGGATATTAGGAAAAATTTCTTCACCAAAAGGGTTRTCAAGCATTGGAACAGGCTGCCCAGGGAAGTGGTTGAGTCCCCATCCGTGGAGGTATTTAAAAGACGTGTAGATGTGGTGCTTAGGGACATGGTTTAGTGGTGGACTTGGCAGTGCTAGGTTAACGGTTGGACTCAATGATCTTAAAGGTCTTTTCCAACCTAAACGATTCTATGATTCTGTGAATTCCAGAAGACACACAGATAGCACTGAAGTTTTCTCAGACAATTAATAATAAAGACTGAAGAGATTGATGACCAGGAAGGATATTCTCCTGTCTGTAGTCTACACAAGGAAAAAACAGATTTGACTCAGCATTAGCATTCAATATCTATTTTTCATATGCTATCTATTGACCATGGCAGGGACATCCTACCTTTGAACCAGATACCCACATTCCACAAGCAGCTCTTATTTTTGTGAAGAGCAAAAACATACTCAAGCCCTGACAGCCCTGAAACTTTGCTTAGGAGTGCTGTAATTAGAGCTTGTGTCTCTTTACTTCAAGCTTCAAATCTGCTTAGCAAACCTGGAAGCTTGGCTCTCAAACCATCACTCGTGTAAAGATGCTGTGCTAGTTACACTCTAGATTTGTCAAAACAATCTAACTAACTCTGATAGGAAACCAGAAACAAGAAGGAAAAATTTGGCCAAATTCCTATATCCAAATATTTTTACAGCATGAGAAATTGAACTAATAATGCTTCTGTCTGGTTAACAGCTGTCAAAGGATGAAAAATAAGCTACTGGGAATGTAGTCAATCACTCACTCCTTTTAATGTGGTGTGAAATCCATAAAGGCATTTATACTGAATCTTCATGTGTTTTATGGAAAAATCACTGGTAGCTGTGTTGAAGAGATGCCAATTTTTAACAAGCAGCGTCTGGTGCTTTCCAGGCCACTCTACGCATGTGTGTTCTGTAGGGAAAGATGAGTTTGCACTCTGTTTGCCTCTGGGAATGCATGTTTAATAACATTCCCTCTCTTCCCCCTCTGCTTGAGGTGGGTCACCAGGACATAACCTTCATTCACAAAAACTTCTGAGCTTCATCCAATTCCTCTCTGTCGGCAACTGCAGTTTCTACCTGCATGCAGCACGATGGCTCCTCTCCTGGCAAAGCGCACACGCTGCAGTCCTACAAACGCGACGGCACTCGGGGATATAACCATGACAAGTCCTACTGATTTCATGAGACTGTTTTTCTAAGACAGCAAAGCAGGTGTATCACTGTTTGCAGGGCTGTGGCCCTAACTTATATGCTGTATCCTTTAACCAGTGGGTAATGCTAACACTTCCCTGCATGACACAATGAAATATTAATGTGTGTGAAAAGCTCAGTGTTGAACCGCACAGAACAGCCCATACGTAGCCATAGATAGCAGCTTTTTAAATCAGGATGACAATTTTTGTGACCGATAACATTGGGAAATGAAGCGCTTGGCGACTGTGCACAGAGAATGTGTGGCTCAGGTTATTGAAGGATTTGTGTCTCCCTGTGGCCCTGCTCTTCACTGGGGTTTGTTGGATGGATACAGCTGGACACAGCTGGATACAGCTGTGACGGTCACGGTCTGCGGTATCTTCCTCATCCTGCCCCAGAGGAGATATACTGTATCAGGTGGTGCTAATGTATGGGCCAAAGCCCCCTTTGGTCACCCTCCTCCTCCAGCTCAACAGACCTATGGCAGGTTTTAGGCTGGTGTATCCTGGGTGCCTGCAGGGAAGCTCACCCTGCCCATAGCACTCATAGACGAAAGGAGAGCCAGTCCCAAGGTTTTCTGCCATTGTTTAAGGTGAAAGCACCATGTGAAATGTAACTCATGACACTCCCTTCTTTATATCTTCACCAGTTCATCTGACTACCAAAATCAGGCTAGCCATTAACGGCCAGTCTCAATGGTAGTCCCATAAACTCACAACCACTTGAACATGGCTCCCCTTTCTCATGACACTGACTCATTTCATGGTCTGAAGCTGACCTTATATGCTCAGTCCAGGTGATTTTTAAATTAYTTTCATAGAGAGACAGGAACAGAAACAAGATAGTACCCCAACTGTAAACTGGCATATAAGTTCCATCCATGAGAATGGAAAAAAATAGAAAAATACGCAATAGAGTCTTGCTGCTTTCCTTTCCGTTGGTTACCTTTACCTAGTGATCTGTAGATGTGAGCAGTTAATATTCCTCAAATCAATCATTTATTCAGTTTCATAATGTATCTTTCAGACGTGAGCTAAAGCTGTGGTCCATAATGATACACATCCAGGCAATAGAAATGCTTAGTGTTGGGATCAGACTCAGAATATCTTCCTGATGTGTGAGAATTCACATTGAATTCTCCTTTCCAAACTGGGAAGGCCACGGGCATAGTTGTAACAGGTCAGTCCAAAATAGAAATTAAGTGCCTYAGGATGGTTGTAGGGCTAACACTGGTGTCATGGTTCCTGTCCAGCCTGATGCCATCAGTATAATAAAAACTGTGGTTTCAGCTGAGTTCCTTCCAGACATTAGTTCAGAGTACAAAAACTATCCAGCAGAACCAGCCTCTGTGGAGGAAATGAACAGGGCTGAACAAGCATGATGGTTAACCCTAGTCAAAAAGAAGGTCACCTGCAAGGTGAACACACATGATACAGCTGTCTGCAGCCTGCTAAGCCAGTGAACAAATAGGAGTGTTGGAATTCAGTAGTGATGGGGGATGCTTATGAGACTGAGCCTGAATTCTCAGCTAAAAGTGAAGCATTTGGGTTTTATTTCAGTCCCACTGAAATCAGTAGGACATAAATATAATTTTAAACAAACATTTAAGTACTTTGCCCAATGCAGATAGGCTGCTGAACATAGGTCTCAACAAGAAACTGTTTTCTATTTCTTACCATGATAACATATTTTGACACACTGTTATGGTACCAAATCAGTCATATCATCTTTAACACATTACAACCAAGAGAGAAGTCAGCCTGCTGTACTGAAATTCATGAATAAGAATAATCTTTAAGTGGTATTTCCCCATTTTATATTAAAAGAGAATGCCCCTATTTCCTGAGATCTCTTTCACTTGTGTATCTCCAAGGAAGATCAAACCAGGAGTTAGGCAGCCACTGAAGACATCGGGCACACAGACTTCCAGACAGATATTTTGCCGATGTGTGGAGAAGGCAGTATTACACATGAGATCCCCATTAGGTGCCCGAGGGCGCAAGCATGCCTAAGGAGCACAGGGGCCCACTTACACACCACAAAATCTCCTGAAGACCATTGTGGCATATTCCCCCTTTTAATGTTTGGTTTTAATTATTATTTTTAGTGTATGGTTTATCTTCCATTTAACTTGAATCTTTGTATCCATCCCAGCATTACAGGTACAGTACTGAACATTTCCTTGTTGTTCCTGCAGTTATTTTTGTCTTCCCAGCTTTGATTAATTTTTGGAATGTATCTAAATTATTCCTTAGAGTGTTTGTGGTAATAAATCATTGTCTAGTTGCTAGTTTTCCCCCTCAGATTCAGATACTAAAGCAGTAGGTGTTCTAGAAATGACTGTGAATGTAATACTCGTGAYGGCTACGTATACATGGAATTGTTCTCCCAGTGATCAGCAGCATGAGCTTATCACACGTAGGACAATTAAATTAATTCAATCAGCTCCTGAGACACCTGAGAGCCTGTATGCAGACACCTAGACTGGCAAGGGTTCCCAAATGCACAAGCCTCCAAAAGTCCTGTAAGGGGAAAGCTTTATAAAGGGAGAGGGACCAGCGGCAAACCCATCTATGCACATGAAGGGTGAAACAGCATTCCGCTACTAACTTTGATTAATCTCCTTTGTCAGACCACTGAGAATATCCCAAATATTAATTCTTGGTTCCCACTACCTCCGTATGGATTCACAGCAACGATACAAAACCCTTCCTCCTGCCGTGCCGTCTCTCCTCCATCCCTCGGGGGCTCCCACCGCCTAACGCAGCTCAGCGCCGCAGCTTCGCAGAGATACCCGTCGAGCCCGAACCCGAGTCCTCTCGCCTTTGCTTCTGCCGCCTTCATCTTTCACCACGAAGCCTCGGACGAGGACGAAGGAGAGCAGAAGCCCCCCCGGGCCGCGGCGGCTGCTGCCGGGGGCTGCGGCGGCGGGAGGAGCCGGGGGAGGTGGGCAGGGGACGGGATTCCCTGCGCCGGTGCTTCGCCCCTTCTACCAGGAGAGGGAGCAGGCATCTGCACATCCCCCGGAGCTTTTGTTAAACCTCTCCACAGACTCGCAAAGCTCCACGTTTTCTTAACTGCAGAGTCAGAGGAGTGTTTAGCTTAAGACTTTCTCACACACGCCCAAGTGGCTTTTAAGCAGTTCTTAAACGGCTGTACATTTTTGCACCTGTGAGTCATTAGACACAGTCCTGCCACCCTTACTCATAATCCCGATTTTCTCAAAGAATTTCCCTGGAACCTGGGTGCTTCCTTTTTAAAAAAGAAGAATTCCTGGAATTAAAGAAGACAGGAGTAGGCTGTCCAGAGTATGCGAAGGAGAAGTTACACATCTTTAGTTTCAGCAAGCGGAAGGTATTGCACTCAATTCAGGAATGAAAGACAAAAAGAGAAATAGGAATGCATTTGAAAGATCATGGAAAAACAGCACCTGCAAGAGGAAATAAGTAAGATCTTTCAATAAAAATGTGAGGACAGCTGGGTTCAAATAGCAATGCCGCAACACATACCTGTGCTGCTGTCTGCAGTTGCAAATGTTATGTTGTACAACTCCAACTAAACACAGCTTTACACAATGCACAGTATATTATTTTCCTTTCAGATGTGAGGGATATAAAGCTTTTCTAGATTCTAGATTCTAACTAAAATAAAATTGCACAGAAGACACTATCTCTGAAAGGGAAGCTGTTACGGCTGGCAATGCTCCCACATGTGCAGGCAGGACAGTGGTCACTCTGCTCAAGTAATGCCTCATCACACACTGCAAAGTAATATTGTGAAAGACACTAAAGGTCATTTGAACTTAAACAATTTCATGAGCCCACAACAACTGCATTTCATTGTTACCTGCCCTGGGGAGTAAGTTGTCTCTATATTGCCTATGTGCCATGTAAAAGCATCCAGTCTGTGTTTACATGGTTACCATTTCTTTTAGACTCATAATCAATCCAATAGGCTGGAAGATGCTAGTGTTATCATGCATCTTTTATATCTTGCGACAGAGACAATTTCATCTGCAAGTATTACAGGGCAGACTGTGTCTAGGAGTCCAGAGAGGAGGCAGCTCCGCTCCCAGACCTTTTGTGCTCTTGGCAAGTTCATGCCAATGCCCAGAAACTGCAGCAGCAGCTCCAGCACTGCTACATGGCCACCCTTGCTCAGGTGTGTTACGTTCTCTAAAAAATAGCTGTTTTCCACAGCAAGGCATGAAATGGGACCGCCTGATGCTCCAGGCCACCTCAGGCAAGTTAGACAGCACTGCAAGGGTAGGGAAACAGAGAGGTCTCCACCTCTCTGCCGCGATTTCCTATCAATATAATGCCAGTTCTTCCACAGCTCTTTGGTTACGTTTCTGTATCTAGACTTCCATCTTCAGAAACCTTGGCTGTGCAAGATCTGCCAGACCTAGGGACTGTGAGGATGTCTGCACAGCTTTTTGCAGGATGATGTGCTCTGAGCTGAATGGAAATAATATTGTAGATGCCGTGCCTGTAGAAATAAAAGGAACCTGAAGACATGGCCTGAGTCAATCCCAGAGCTTAGAAACCAGAGATAAACAGAAAGCAGAGTGACTGCTACTGAAATAGATGATGTAATGGTTGTTTAAGGGAAGGCTTTAGATTTTCTTATTCATGGAGTTAAAGCGGGAACAGAGTTCAAGCGGTGGTCCTCACCCTGCCATTTCTGCCTGCATCTGCATCCTGTGTCCATCTGTCTGACTTCCCAGTTTTGGAGAAAGTCATGCCCAGGGATGAGAGAAGGCGGCCCCTCGTGAGCGCCAGCTGCACTTTCCCAGCAAACGGGAGACAAAGTTCCCCACGCCAATGCCCACCTCCTCAGTGCAGTGCCCTTCTCCTCCGTGGAAGACAGAATGGCAAGGGCAGTGGCTGCAAACATCTTTCCTAAACCCAGCAGTTGGCCTAATTTCCTGGTTTAATGCTATTGTTAGAAAGGGAAAATCAAAGCTGGGTATTAAAGAAGCGTCAGCAAGCAAATGGGTTAAATGGTGCCCTAAGTCCGTGAACACAGATGGGTGAGAGCAGAACCTGTTTATAAACTGCAGCAACTCTGCTGCCTGGAGATGACTTCATGCCTGAAGAACTCCTGTAACCTTTTTCAGTCGATGCCTTTCTTTTTCTCTCGCATAAATGTCACGTAAGGACATACACTACATTATATGAATGTCAGAGATAACTGCCCAGCTTTCCTTTTACCTCCCTTTTCCCTCAAAAGCGAGTCCTTTCTTTTTGCTGCATGTGAACAAAAATGGGATTTGATGACAAAATCTAATCCCCAATCAAGTCTGTCTTTGCCAGTGAAATTTTCAGAAGAGATGATAAGCAGACACACAAGTGCAGCTCTTYGCTGTGATGATCACAGAGGAGTATAATGAAGATTAATCATCACTTTATCAAACTATATCAATTCTTTAAGCACCTTGATTAAACAACAGCTTAAATTCCATAGAAGTGGCCGAGCCAAAGATGTGCCACGGTGATGTGCTGGTGTCTTCTCTTCCCTGGGAGCCCGAGGACAAATTCTTGCACGCTCTCCGCAGAGGAGCCAGAAGCAGTAGCAGAGCAGTCAGCTTCATTCCCACTTCTATGCTAAGGGCTTCACTGCACTGGGAGTTATCCCCAGTTAACCACCTTCAACTAATTTCCTGAGTAGACGTTCTTATTTCGGAGCAAGCGCACCTACTTGTGAATTGGCATAACTCATTTTGCACACAGATATAAAGTAGGTATTTCTACGTAATATATGTGCAATGTCATATCACTCATGCGCGCCTGTGTGCAAGGCAGTGGGCACAGATGGGACTGGGCACACAGTGAAATTAGGGCAGGCTGCTCAGGCTGAAAAGGAGATGTTTGAGGCTGGGCAGCATCTGCAGCTCCCCGTTATCCTCATTCCCACGTTATTTGTAAAATCGGCTGGGTGGGGAGGAGGGGAAGCAGCTGGGTCCCAAGGGAACGCTTGCTCCAATGCTGTTTCCCCTGCCTTCTCCATGCTTCTGCCGTGCCCATGGCTGCCTGGCCCCACTGCACCGCATTAGGGGTGCTCCAGGCCCTGTGCCCCCCCAGCCTCTCTGCCGTCTTTATTTCACACCGTGGGCATCCTCCTGGGGCGAGGCAGGCTCCTGCCACACTCCCACACCCCAGCAGGGCCTTGCTGCAGCCAGGGCACCCAGCAGCTACCACCACCACCCCCCCCACCCCCCCCAAAGAGTGTCTCACAAAAACTAGTATGTATTGGAGCTATGAACTAAAAAACTACCCTGGTTTAAGAAGACGGGTTGATTCCCAAGCGCGAAATTCTGAGGCCATAAAATCTTCAAAACAACATTTCTGCTCATTCTTACAAATAGCCTTACCCAGGTGGGAAACACACAATTCTCCCAGTTTCCCTGTAAATGGTTTGGCTGGTGGGCAATGCCTTAAGACCCAAGTTTTCAGGCCCTCAGCATTTATTTACCATCACCGTGATTAGCGAAGCATGTGCTTAAGCCTGTTGTTGGGATAAAGCCCCGAGGAGCTGGGCTACGGCACAGGCAGGCACACGCAGATGGCCAGCGCCCGAACGAGAACAGTCATTACACTGAATCAGGTGTGGGCAAAAAAAAATAATGCCTTTTCCTGTAGCGCCGGTAAGACTGAATAACATTCACGTATAGGTTGACTACGGATGCCTTTTTTGTGGAGGTCTCGGTTTGCCGGTCACTAAGGGAGCAGAAAGGCTCCCGCTGTGTTTGTCCCTTGCTGGTGTCCCTCCCGGAGCATCTGCTGTGATCCCCCTCGGAGCAGGGAGCAGAGGGAAGCCTGAGCGGCTGTCCCTGTGCTCTTCCCACCAAAGCCCATGGGATACCTTCCTGAAATAAATATCCTTCTATGAGTTGTGGGATATTTCGGTCTGCTTGCTCCTGCTTTGCTCTGAAATAACTTCTCCAGCAAATGCTCACCCTAGAAGTATTTGGAGATTTGCCTGACTGAGAACTGACTTTAAAAATGCACATTTTCAACCTCATTTTTTACATCTAATAGGTCATTTAACTAATTCATATTTCTGTCTCTCTCTCTGATCTTATACTACAATTGGATGCTTGAAAATAAAGAAAGCATAAAGTGCTCTGAGGGATTTCTAGGCCTCCTGACATGGCCATTTTCAAGATTATATTAGGAGACAATAGGAAGCATAATCATTAACTACCTGGTAGTGATGTCAGACCTTCTGTTCTCTTGGGTTAATGTATGATTTAATCACCACAAATGGAGGTCTTCAATATGCCCTTTTACTGGTATTAAGTTCTGGTTACATTTTGACATCCATAAAGACTTCAAACAAATACAGCGATTTATATGCATAATATGGTAATTGTGATAACTTGAAATCGAGAAAGATATTGATAATTATATGTAGTGAAAATGGCTAATGTTGACCACCTGATAGCATTGCACATTTCACTGATTAACAGCACTAGTTAATAAAACTTCTGCTGACTTAAATCTTACCTATGCCTTATCTTAAGATACAGAGAGAAAGTAAAAATGAAATATGTAATGTTTTATATTGCAAATGTAACACAGCTGGCTGGCATTTTTGGCATGATATATGTGCAGATACATCACAAAGAAGCAAAAATTAGCACAAAGCCCAGGGCTGCATACATTGCAGACAAACAGTGAACCATCACCTTATGCTGTAACTCCAAGGCCCCTGAAAATTACTGTATTTTGTTCTACAGTTTCCTTTCTTCAGCCCACCCTTACTTAAAGTATACTCTGCTAAATGGGCACTGATTTCTCTTATTAGTAGCACTCCAAAAAACAACAGGAAAGCTAAAGCCTGTGCAAATTCGCCTTGCTTCACTGCTATTTTTATTGATATCAAAATGTGGCTCGTGTCTGTGGAACTGGCGGTGCTGGAGACGGACGTGAGCTCTGCAGCCAGTGAGCCTGCCCGGCCACTGGCCCCACCGGACCCCCATCACGGGCTGAGAGGGCAGCTCACTCCCACCTATCTTCACTACTTCAGCTAATTGTGGTATAGATAGTTGTCAGCAGGACTTAAAGCAAAAGCATCAACTCATTTTCCTAGGTTAGTGATTTACAGCCAGATAACAACTTATGGTCACTTTTGACAAGGATCAGAGGTGAAGCAGTGACCCGGAGTCAAAAGGTAATGCATCCTATTACCAATCCGCATCTGACTGCTGCCTTGCAAGCCTCCCTTCGCACTCGCTAGGGGAAAGCAGATGTCTTATTAGCTGCCATCCTTAAGTGGCTTTTGTCATCACGTCAACCTTGAAATAACACAGGGCAGGGGGGGAAACAATGGCCAAAAGTGAGCTGCTAGACAGTTTAAACAGAGCAAGGAAAGACACCAGTGTCTAGAAAAAGCAAAATGCAAAAATGCACAGAAATATTTTTTCTAGCTTTGTGGACAATGAGGAAGTAAGACTTGCACTCAGTTATCACAAATTATTGTGATACTTAAAATGGGAGGTGCTTTTATTAAGGATGGACTAAAGAAAGCAAGCTGCAGAAAAATTTGGGGTAATGCTTAGCACCCATGCATTTATGAAATGTATAGTTAGTGTAAAAGCCTGTCTGACAGGTAACCTACCTTCTCTCCTAACATCTAATTTAATTGATGCTTTAGAAATGTGGATGCTCATGCAGACTTCTCACTTGGCTGCTTGAAAGATATTCTTCATATCACTGAAAATCATTCTTTTAAACCAAGGGATTAATTTACTGGGGCTGAGATAAAACCATTGATCCCTCTTTTCTGTCCATGAGAAGGAAGGCAGGTGAAGCAGAGGCTGGCACCGAGCTAATCTCAGGCTCTCCTGGTGCCACGTGTCTTTCAAAGCTGAGGAGGAGCATACTCAGCTCGTGGCAGAGCGTCAGGGCACAGCGAGGGCCGGTGGCTCCACGATGGGGGACAACCTGGGAGATGAGGGCAACCACAGACAGGACACAGGTCCACAGGGTCTGGCCATAGCAGGCAGAGCTGGGTGCTGGTAACAGGGTCCAGCTGGGGAGGCCTGGGCACCTGGTCTGGCACTTGCCAATTTTTTTCACCCACAGAAGATGTCGTGTTCATGCTGTTGTTGTGTATGAGAGGAAGGAGGTTCACAGTTGTTGGACCAGTTGTTCTTCTGGCTCCAGAGAGGGCGATGGCCATGCATGCTCAGCAAGGAAGGAATCTAGTGATGGAGAGGCTCTGGGATCAGACTTAACGCTGGCCTTGTTCCGTTTTAGTGGTAGAAGTGCCAGGAGGGAGGTAAAGCAGCACGCTGTTGACACCGGACTAGGAGGCACTGCCAACAGAGCGAGGGCTGGAATATTATGTGAAGGCACAATGTAACAAGCATGAGGACCAGTGGGGTAGAAATGGAAATTTATCTAATAGCAAAGTAATAGTCTCCATGTTTTGGGATTAATCATGGAAATTTCTTTGAGTTCATCAGCTGTGAATGACAGAGGAGGAGTAAATCTTGGTTTTATTAGTCACAAGGTGACAATGAGCCACTGAGATGTGTTGGCTGTGAAGAAAAAAAGGGTGACCACAAAATCTATTAGGCAAGGTACTTCCTACAGAGAGCAAGACTTATTAATGCTATCACAGAAATCTCTGGAGAGATCTCATCCCTGCTGCTTTATGCTCTCAGTCAGGAAAGACATGGCCAGTCTGGAGCAGAGGCAAAGGTGATAGCTGGGGGCAGGCACTCTCCTATGAGGGAATATGCACAAGAGTAATGAGCTCAGCAAAAGACTGAGAGCTTATATGATCGCTCTTCATAAGTAATTCAGAAGAGTTAGTAGCAGGAAGGGAAAAGGGCTATTTAAGTTAAGCTAAAGAGCAGTTTTGGCACAAGAACGAGTGGTGTGAGAGGCTGCGGGGATCCCACCGTGCCAGCGAGGGAGCTGAAGGAAGTGAGAAATGCTGTTATCCTTCCCGGACGTCCTTGGCTGCGGGCTGAGTAAACTGGCTCAGCTGCAGGGGACTTGGTGGGCTTTAAAAGGGAACTGGGAGGTTGATGACAAGTTCATTGGAAGAGAGAGCTAAGTTCTGGGTAGCTAGGGTCTTTGGGCTGGGCTAATTAGCTGATAATAGAAGCTGATGTTTGCTTTTCTAATAGGATATAGCTATTTCAAGACACTGAGAAGTTTGGGATATTGAAAAGGGTGAAACTCAGCTTGGCCTGTGCTGAAGAGCGAGGTTATAAAGCTGAAGTGGGAGTTGGCAGTAAGCACAACTTAAGAGTCGGGGTTCTTCTGCCCCTGTGCCTGGTGAATGAATGCTGGAAACGGTGGGGGAAATACAAACGATGAAATGAGTATATATGTTGAGAGCAAAGAAGAAAAGTTCTTCATCCACACTTTCAAGTTTAGAGTTACTATGGCCAAAGTACAGTTTAGCTATTGGTAACTTCAGGCATACATAGGCTTGAATTCTTTCATCTTCCCTGTCAGAAACTACCTGGGCCAAATACTTCACTGCAAGAGCAGAAGCTCTGTTGTAAAGTAGCACAGAGGACAACACACACTCTGCAAATCTGTGTGCTATCTACAGCTGTGTACACTTCCAGCCTCCAGAAGAGCCATTCCCTTTCCTTCTTATGCTGGCAAAGTCAATGAAGAAGACTTCATTAACACCAAGTTGAGGTGTGTTTGTGGTGGGGAGTCTTGCACCTCTCTAAGCTGTGGTGATCTGAAACTGTGAAATTGTTGAAAGGTGAGCCCAGGTGCCCCTGTGCCCTTTTTAAGTGATATGTAATACCTCTTGAACGTCTTCTTAACTGCTTTCAGAAGTGTCCAGGGCAATATCCGTACTTACAGAAGTGCCCTCCAGGCACGCGCCACAGAATGAACACCAAATATATTAGTTTTTTCAAGCTCTCCACCATTACACACACAATACCCTTCAGGATTATAAGGAGTGCTTATCCAAAACCCCATGCAGCTCCCTCCTAGCTGCCAAAAGCCTCTGTGGCAAAAGGAAGCCTGTTCCCTCTACCAACAGCACAGCCTCTTCGGTGCAGCGCAAAGCTGGTTTTCAAAAGTTTGATGTTTGCTGCAGCAGAGGTGTTGTTAAGGTGTAAGACACAAGGAGACAACTTTTCTCTGTGTTAACGGAGAGGTTCTTTTTGCCTTTGACTGATCTGAGAAAGTGCAGGTCCACTGACTGTATCTGCTCTTCCCCGTGATGGCTGCATTATGGTACCTACGACTTTGTGTGGGAAGTAGATCCCAAATAGTAAATGCTACCTCAGGAAAAACCAACCAAATCAAATACTTCCTGGTAACTCTCTCTCTTCCCCCCGCCCCCCTTCTTGTCACACATTCATTTTTACAACAGAAAATCAAAAGTCAAAGAGCAAGGCCTAGTGCAAAACTTTGTTGCATTAAATCATGGGAAGGCAGTAACTATCCTGGTATCTCTGGCTGCCTTCTGAAAGCAAATACTTGCTCTCGCTTAACACTACTAGCCTGAATATAGGATGTCAGTATTGAAGATTAGCTTGGTATGTTGACACAGAAGATGTCCTAACATAGCAAGACAGGGTGGGAGAGTGACGGCAAGTGATCAAGGACAATCCGCCCTACTGAATGAGCATTAAAGGCTGATGGAGAAGCATGAACTTGATAGGGGCGGGGGAGGAAGGAGTTTGAAGAAACACTGATTGAGGTCAAGAAGATTTCCCTTTTAAAAGGAGAGAGACAGAGGAACATTAAACAGGTAATGACAAAGTAAATGGAAGAAAGCTACTGCACAGTACAGCTGCATGATAATCAGGAGAGGTTATACATGTATTCACTAGCTATTTGCACTGATCAGCCCAGGGACTTGGATCATCATGGTATCTGAGCATACAACAATAAAAGGAGATTTCCCAGGTGATTGTAGGCATGATCCAAAATGAACTACCTGCAGCTCTGTGGCCACGTTGTAATGCAATACTGCAGTATACCAAATAAAATACCCAGGAGTTCAAAGGCATACTGTGGACCCTGTCCACCTCCATTCCCTGGGAAGCTGAGGGAATGCATTTAAAGAGAATAATCATGTGAAAATCAGGGTCTGTACAGCTCTCCTTYTTAGGGACAAACAGCTTCCATTGAGATCAGTGGGACCTAGTCATAAGGGGTCTGAATTGAAATCCTTTAAAATAAAGGGAGTCCATAGTCCTTCTATTTGCTTCAGCTATGCTTTGTTCTGTATTTTTTCTGAGTTAGGAAAACAAGATGTCTGTTCCTTCAGGTCTGGAGAGAAGTGATATTTGTATTTCTATTAGTGTTAAAAATGGCATCCTTCTTTCAGTGCAAAAAAAACCCCCAAAGCCTTGTAAGCTGTACTTCATAAATACTACCTTTCGGACTAGGCAGGGCTAAGGCAGACTTGTTAATGCCTTTGTTTGTAAAAAAACCCTTCCAGTGCTTCAATGGGAAAGCAGGCTGCCCTAGAATATACATCTGCATCCTCTCATCTGCACCATCATACTACAGCAGAGCCTGGCAAATTTAATTACCACGCAGAGTTCTGTTTTCTCCCAAAGAGAAGAGAAATTTGTTTGCCTCTTGCCCTGGGCTTTCACATGTTGTTCAGAAAGCTCCCATGCACCAGCACGGTCTGGGCGAGAGCTCTGCGAACGCAGGCCAGCTGCCAGGAAAGCTGCCTCCAGCTCTGCTGCTCTCATTCCTGAGCTGTCAGCCCTGCTCTTCCAGGGGAGCAGAGCTGTCGGGGGCAGCCGGAGCTGCACCACTCTGCTGCCCTGTTGTAATTACAGCACATCCAGCATGCAGGCTGTTAGGAATACCTTTAGTAAACCAGTGCCGCTGACGTGGCTTTCCCTGCTAATGTGTAACGCTGCTCTGCTTTAAACCTGAATGTTTCTGAAGCATCGGCAGTGGCTTAGCTGTATCAGTCGCTGTTCCTGTTAGCAGTGCGGGTGGAAGGGTGGGAAAGAGCCTGAAGCTGATCCAGAAGAAGGCCTGCATTGATAGCGCTTTTCCTGTCTATGTGATGTGGGAATTGTCAGGATGCCAACAATTCTGCTCCTTTTGAACATCTTCTAGCAAAAGAGACTTCTGGTTTCTGTTCCAGTGGAAATGTTTCCGCTGGTTTCTCTTGGTTCCACCTGAAAAATAGGCTTTAGATCAGAGCCTTTGGGCAACTGATTTTCTGGGGCTGTGGTTCACCCGCAGAAACCCCAGGAGGATTCCAGTGGAATGTTGTCTGTGAAAGGTGAACTTGACCTGAAAATAGATTTCAGYTTCAAATATCAAAACTAACTTAAATGATTTGACTTCCTGGGCAGAGACTCTGTCTTTGTGATGGCCAAGAGAAAGCAGCACAGGAGGCACTAGCCAGAGCTTTTTGTACCCTCAGAACCCGCCTTGAGCCTCCAGCTTCTGCCCTTCAGTAGACCCGTGTCCAGCTGATGTCACCTGCCCATGGCCCTAGCACGAATACATTTATACCAGCCATGGGTCAGACTGGGAATACCTGTATTTTCACAGCAGTGCCTCACATCAGGCAGTGGGTGCAGATTAGCATGAATCCTACAGCGGCCTCACATCTCCCGGAGGTTCTCCAGGGCTGAAGACTCCTCGTATGATTAGTTAAACACACTTTAGGTTGCTTTGCATTATCATAACACAGAGTACCATSACCAGGCTGGAGGATCTGCTCCATATACCCTACAGAGCCCCAACCCACAATATTTCAATTCACAGTCCACTATRTGGGACTATGTCTCAATCATAAAATCAGGCTCAAAATATTTCTAGTTAGTACAATTATGATTAAAAGAATATTAAACTATTTTTTGCAGTAGTTTAGGAAAAAAAGGATTTAATCCAACTAGAAGAATAACATGTCCTGACTTGAAGAAGGGAATCACTGATTAACTTTTAGCATACAAAAAGCCCTGCCAGTTTCTGCTGAGAGTCACCATGCTTCACACAGAAATCACTGCTGAAAATCAGAAGACCAAATTACTTTCCCATGTAGAGGTAATAAGCGCATTTCATGATGGGCAGAAAAGCCTGTTACGACATTTCTGGTTCTGGGAATTTGCAGGCTAAGGAATTAGCAGAGACATAAAATGAAGGTGCGGGGATAGGATAAGAAACTCAAGTTACTTTTACCAATATGCAATGTGGTGGACTCAGCAGTCACTTTACTGGAGCCTTTTTTTAACTGGGATTGATTCTCTATGGGTTGAAGCTGCTTTCACTGCTCCAGTTTTATCAATTGGCTTGGAGGGTGAGTATTTTTTTCAGAATGAGAAATTTGCGTTTAGATGGCCCAGGGTCAGTGCAGCTACTTCAGTCCTCATGTCCAGTACAGCAGGCTGGGGCTGTGCAGGATGACAGGGACGTACCAAAGACTGCTCTGTGTCCTACGCTGTCCCTTCTCCTTACACAGGAAGAAGTTAGTCGGGATTTCTTTTCTAAGCTGGGACACACGTGATTGATCAAGTGAGCACCAAGCCCTTGTCCAAGAAGGCTGCATAGGGTGGCATTGCCTCTCACCTGCACTAAGAATAGGCCAGGGAGACTACAGTGTAGCTTGTTGCAGGGACAGTATTTAATTTGTAGTTTTATTGTACAGAACAGAATGATTATTAGTTGATTTGTTTTAGCGTTCTAAGAGTCTCTCAGCCCAGGCGCTGAGACTTTTTGTGGGCAGAACCCAAACAGATCCCTTCACCCCAGGGGGTTTACCATGCCAGGCTCCAGTCTTGCCAGTAAACCTAATAGACAGCCAACCCTGCAAAGTCAATGGGGCAACTTACGTATTCACAGCTATGGATGAGTGCATGTGTTTGCAGGATTTGGGTCTTCTTTTTTTCCCCTTTCTTTCAAGTTGCTGGACTACTGGAAGCCTTTATGTGTGTGGCAGGCTGCTTTTCCTTACACCATTTAAGATGAGACCCCTGAGATAACCCTGAGTAGGGCAGCACAGTGACTTCAAGTCTGCTCTGTGCAAACACAGGGACTGTTTAGTTTTCCATGAAGTACTGGGATCTCTGTGCTTTGCCCAAGCGTTGTTGATCACCTTCTTAGGACGCAGTGCTCTCCTTTAATTTCTGGTCTTTACCAGGGAAACCATTGATCTAACTGGCCGCTCAAATTTATCAGATACTGATCAGATGCACATTTGCTGACGGCAAAGGTCTTTTTGCTCAATTGCATTGGGAATTTTACCTGGAATTCAATACGCATACRGTCTCTGAAGGCAAAGATTTTCACTGACTTTTTATCCTGAAGTATAAATAGCCTTTGACTATARTTGTTTTACTAATTTGCAGTCATGTCTTTTCCGTACATGGACAAGATTTCTAAGTAAGAGTAGGGTATCAAGATCAGGTTCTAGCAATGATTATGCTGTTGGTTACTTTCCTGCTTACAGCATGTAGCCTTTTTTCTCTTCCCTCCTCAAAGGGATTCTAATAGAGACCCTTTTGTACTGAAACAATAATTATTCTGTTGTCTGTAGTTCACTTATTAATGTTGTTAATTCTCTTCTAGCATATTTTTCTCTTTTTGGTTGGTGCCTTAACACTTCATTCTGTAATTTGCTTGCTGTTTTCTCCAACCTTATTTCAAACTAGAATATTAATCTCTGAGTTGAAGAATATAAATCCAACTTCCTGAAAGTAAAAAATGAGAAATTTTATAGTTTATTTGATATTTAGAGCTAATAAACTCAAGAGACTGGAGAATGCTTTTCATTTCTTAAAATTAGGGTTTAAATTTTCTTCATTGAGTTTAGGTGGTGATACTGTCCTGGTTTCAGCTGGGATAGAGCTAATTTTCTTCCTAGTAGTTGGTATAGTGCTATGTTTTGGATTTAGTATGAGAATAATGTTGATAACACACTGATGTTTTTAGTTGTTGCTAAGTAGTGCTTACACTAGTCAAGGACTTTTCAGCTTCCCATGCTCTGCCAGGTGCACAAGAAGCTGGGAGGGAGCATAGCCAGGACAGCTAACCCAAACTGGCCAAAGGGATATTCCATACCATGTGATGTCATGCTCAGTATATAAAGCTGGGGGAAGAAGAAGGAAGGGGGGGACGTTCGGAGTGATGGCGTTTGTCTTCCCAAGTAACCRCTGTGCATGATGGAGCCCTGCTTTCCTGGAGATGGCTGAACACCTGCCTGCCCATGGGAAGCAGTGAATGAATTCTTTGTTTTGCTTTGCTTGCGTGTGCGGCTTTTGCTTTACCTATTAAACTGTCTTTATCTCAACCCCCGAGTTTTCTCGCTTTTACTCTTCCGATTCTTTCCCTCATCCCACCATGGGGGAGTGAGCGAGTGGCTGTGTGGGGCTTAGTTGCCGGCTGGGGTTAAACCACGACCAAGTATTACAGAGATTTACTTGATTTTCTGGAGCTCTTCACACCATATGCATTAAAATGCAGCCAAATATAAGTTACATACCCAGGGCAAAGGAGCGGGGGTCATGCCTACAGAATGGACGGTCACATCTTAGGAAACAGCAGTATGGAAGAAGATATGAGGGTCCTAAGAAACAGGCAAYGCAGCAGGAGCTCCCAGTGCCCTGCCTTGGCGATGGGCACTGTGTATGAACTGCCACCTTGTGAAGAGAAAGGATTTTACCACTAAATGGGGCATTAGGGCCACCATTACTGGAATAGTACACGTCATTCTGCTGCTGGTGCTTTAAAAAAGAAAATGCAGGAAACAAACAGGAAAAGTCGAGAACTGAAAAGGACAAAGACGGGGCCTGGATGAATGCTTTGAAAGCTGGAGGAAATGCCTTGCAGTGAGAGACTTCGAGAACTCAGTCTGCTTAGCTTAGCAAAGAGAAGACCAAGAAGTGACTTGGTATCACTGCAAAGTACCTTCACAGAAGAGGAACACAAATCCAGAAGGCTTTAACCTAGCTGAGAAGGCGGGAGAAGGACTGAGGCTGATGGAACAAGGGAAGCCACAGACAGGCAAATCCAAAACCAGGCATGTTTGTAACGTTGCAGAAAACTAACTGTTTGAACAAGGAGCTAAGGGGCATGGCTGATTATTCACCTCTCTGTGTCTTCAATCTTGTCTAGAAGGTAAGGTTCAGTTAAACATCAGTAATTTTGTGCAATACAGCCTTATTGGGTAACAGTTCATGTCCTCTGACATACCAGGGGCTAGCCTTAACACTTCTGGTGTTAAACTTTACACTACTACAAATGAAGTGCCGCTTCAAGTGGAAGCGAGTCTCACAGAGTTTGAGGTCTCTTTTGTAATGTCTTACTGGCTCAAGCAGCGATGACAGGCAAGTTTTTTTCTCCTTCTATGCTTTTTCTGCTTTTTCATTTCTGAAATAGTAGGTAAGTCACAAGTTTCAAGCCATGTCTGGGAGACAGACTTGATGTTTAAGTCCAGTGTGTTTTGAGATCCTTGGATAAAAGGGTGAAGTATTAAAAGGATAAAAGGGTACTTGTGCCTTGGATAAAAGGCTGAAGTATTAAAAATTTCATATTTGCTCTGGTATAAGTCTATGTGTATTTCCAGCTGTGGGGGAGCAGCAGAAAGACTGGAACATTTGCTTCCTGACATCTTCTTCTGAATACCAGCAGGTTACCACTCATGGGGAGAAGAGGTGCCCATACCTATCTGTACGTCAGGCAATTATTTTCACCATAAGAATAATCATAGGAGTGGGGTAAGCCATCACTGAAACTTATTCCCTCGCCACTCTATTCCTAGGGAATACAGTTGTTTTACAAGGTTCTTTTWAAAAAAGTTTATGTAGCATTAATTACCTGCCGTAACTGCTGTGTGAGACCATTGTTTCTCAGAGAACAGCGACTACGAGATCTCTCGCCTGAGAATTGCCACACCAGAGACTTGAGGTGCTCTGGAAGTGTAACCCATGCCAGATTTGCTGCAAAATTATTCTTGGCTGCTTACTCTGCTCTCAAATGCTGGTCTCATTTGAGTCCTAGCTAACAGAAGAGCCAAGAGCTATGAAGTTATTTTCTATTTCACTTTGATGATTTGGTATTGAGAGGGAATATTCCCCAAGGAGAGGTGAAATCATGACTACAGTTCATGGGTGGACATTTATTGCTTTTGGTTTATTGCAGGTAGGAGGTCCCGCCTACGCTACAATCAAGCATGCAGAAGCTGCGGCATGCTTGTAGAATAGGATAGCAGTAGGATACTGCTTGTAGAAAATGCTATTGCTTTTGAGTTCCTGTAAAAAGGCTTCTCTGATAAGAGATATCCTAAAGAAGAGTATTCCTGTGCTTTTATATGAAAAGAAGCTTGTTCTGGAGCCATCCTTGACAGGCTGCGGGTTGTGATATTTTCTATCTTTTTTTTTTAAACCAGAACTATCTGCATACAGTGAGTGACTTTGCTAGTGAGCCAGGTGATTTTCCTGGGCCTCACAAGCACAAGTTGGTCAGATGTCCTGCAGAACATCTTTTTTTCCTTGCTTTTTTTTCCTGTGCACATAGGTTTTAAACCAATTCAGGAAGTTCAAAAGCAGCATAAAATTTCTCATTGCCCTTATACATGTGGTTTAAAACTTTGTGGACATGTTAATAGTCAATTATGTCTAAAAGTTTCTTTAATCATCACCTTGAAGCTTGAGGCTGGGGATATCAACGGTGAATTGGGCTGGTACTGGCTTTGTGAGGAGGAGTTTTCTCTGATACGATAATCTATGAACATCAGGAAAAAAGTTAGGTCCAGCAGATATGCATTGCACAGTAGTTAACAGTAGTTTGAAAACCTAGTGCAGAGAAAAATCTCAGGTTGGGCCCCTCTTGTTTGTTTAATTAGTTTAATTTCATTTGCTTCATAAAGTTTAGTCCTTATAATTTTAGTGCAGATAAGTATTGCATCAGTTTAGGTGCTTCAGTGAAGTGTTTCTTAATGGCTCAGCTTTCTGAGCAGAAATACGGAGGTGTTTGCGACTTGCTGAGCAAACTGCTGGTGTTTTGTGTGCGTGTGCAACTTCTGTTCAGCACAATGAGAGTCGTGTACTGAGCATGAAGCGAAGGACACCTGGTGAGAAACATTTGGCTGAGGGCAGTTCAACATGCAAAAGGTTCCTGGTAAGGCTTTAAACGCATATTGGAAGTTAGGTGCGGAATTTGGGTTTTATGATTAGGTCCCTATTTTTGTTTTATTGGGCTAGGGAAGACCAGAAAGCTATTATTCATTTTTGGACCTATTTTATAACATTTCAAAGTATTCAAATGAATCACGTTTGAAACCTCCAAGACTCACGTTCTCAGTGTTTTGCTTCACCTTTATTTTTCTAGTCACATGGAACTCTTGGGCCAAGGTTCCCAAGGGGACCGTAGACATGTAAACATTTTAAAAACAGGTATGAAAATTGCAGCTAAAAAAAAAGTTGAGAATTGGAATGCTCTGGGTGTTCATTGTAGCTCTGATGGATCTAGTCCTTCTACTAGAAGGACTGGAGAGGGTACTTCTATTAATGCTTCAGTACTTCAATAACCCTAATTTCCCTGCCTGTGAAATGAGCATATACCTACCTCTCAGGCTGCTATACAAATCAAGCTCAGGCCTTTGAGAAGTTAACAGGGACTTTTGCAAACTGTGTTATAGTTTACAGGCAGCATCCTTTTCTTCCCCCCCCTCTCCATTTCACAAAGCAGGAACCACTTCAGTACCACTAATACACCAGTTACCCAGTAGGAATCCAGTGATTTTGACTCCAAAAAGGTTTGAATAATACAGTGCCATTTGCTATGTGAATGTAAACTGTGACTGGGGAAGGTCTGATCCATAAACAGCCTCAACTGTATCCCCTCTTCCCCTTACAAAACTGCCACATTCGGTTAAATTTGCTGCATTTCATGATGAGGAACGAAAGCAGCCCCGCCGTGTGAGGGTAGCCTCAGTGGCCAGGGGTACTTTATTAGCTTCTGTTCGCCAAAGATCATTTTCAGCAAGTTGCCCTCTTCTACCATATGGATTTTCCTGGAGATACTGTACATATATGCAACATGCATGTGAATGTATTAGCAGTTGAAACCATATTACTAGTTTCTTTATTAATTTGATTTGAAGTTTGCCCATGACAAATGTATGCCTTCCTCCCTTCAGAGCAGACTGCTTGCAGTCTGTACAGCCAGAGACACTGCTCACAAAAACTAAGCCACCACCCACCAAAGAGCAATGACAAACACGCTGGGACACGGTCTCAGTGAATTGCAGAACGGTGAATGTATTTCTCACTTGTTCACTGGAATTATGTAGGGTTTGTTGCACAATCACTACTGACAGAGATGTTACCAAGGTTTGAAGCTTTTTCTTTTAAACAGAGGCTGCTCTTTCCTTTAGGAAGAAAATACCCAGCGCGGGAGCCAGCCTGGAGCATGTTGCCGGCTGCACAAAGAGGGCTTGGGGATGAGCGGTCCCTCAGGCCACCTCACTGCTGGGCTTGCAGACGTGGCAGTGTCTGCTTCTCAAGCTGATGTAGTGCAGCCCAGCCTGGCTTTCCTATATAGCATTTTTCTATCCTGTGCAAGCTGCTGGGACACTTAAAATAGCAAATACGAACTTCTGAAAGGAAGAAAACATTAAGGAGGATGCTATTTCCACAGTTAACAAACATGAGACTCTCGTTACATGTTCTGCCTCCCTCTCTCCTCCACATCCACATCTGTACGCACACAGAAAAAAAGGGAGAAAACTGAAGAAARAAAAAACCAAACCCACACCATTAATACCACCAAACCCATCTGCACTCAGACTTGTTACACACGTGCATGCCAACCATTTGTATACAATAACACATTTAGAGGAAGGATTTTTAGGAAATGTGCAGCCCCTGGCAGCAAGTGCCTGAAAAGCATTTGCTATGCCTAGTTTTCATTTAGTGCCTGGTTTGGGTTTGTGAATGTATCTAGCCAGGACCACTACCCTCTTGCCCTGCTCTCTTAATAGCCAGCATAGAAACAAGATACAGATCATGACTGAGGCTGCACTTTTTTTTTTTTTTTTAAAATAAGATACAAGTCCCTTTTCACATTGGAAGTTGATGTCCTTTAGGGGATAGTTGTGAAATCCTGCTTTAACTCTTCCTTTTAATTTTCAGGAAGCATGGAAGGAAGGCCTGCAGGACAAGGCTGGTGTTGTCTCCACGCTGTGGAGCATCCTCATCTATAAAGGTAGCTAGCTTTGCACTTTATGGCTTTGTCATTTAAAACAAGTAACTCATGTTGTTAACTGACCTTTGAATTTCAGGTTTACACTTTCTCAAAAAATCATTTTGGAAGTGAATAAGGGAAGATAATGGTGGGCAGGAGGGAGGAAAAAAAAAAATCAAACCATTCTGATTTCACATACGTGTTTATTGACAGTCTGGTGGCCAAAAAATAGTTRGAAAACATTACTTTTCAGTATGAAAAATATCCAAGTAAATTGTAGAACTCACAGAAAGCTAAGAGTATTAAGGGCTTCATGCAGGAAATACTCTACAAAATTTTGGCTGTTACGAGCAGCTCTCATAAAACTACTCTTTAAAGTAGCTAGAAGACCTTTAAAACTTATTTTTCCTTTATGAACATGTAATCCCTGCTGCTTATATGAAATGCACAGGAGTAAGAMGACCTCATTACTGAGCTAGGATCATTTATTAGCTGCAAAGTGAAATAATTAAAGTTAACTGGACACTGTTGTAAATAAAACAGATGTACCTTTGCACTGAAAATCAGCAATATTTTCACCATTAAAGCAGATTTCAGGAAAAGTGTTTTGAATTATTTGTGCCAATTCAGAGGGGACCTCAAATTATTGAATCACAAATTTTCAATATCCAGCTTGTGTATGACTGTATACGACAAAACCAATTTGAGGTGCTGGGAAGAATAAGCATTGCCTATTTGCAGCACCTCAGCATTTAGTGCTTTCCCTCTGATTGTGCTTCATTGCACAGATTCCATGCACCCAGGAATGAGCATTTTGCTGGATAAGCAGGAGGTGGTCCTTTCACTAGTCACTTTTTCAGAAGCACAATGCTATCAAGAAAAAATGCAAAGTCTCTAAGTTTGTTTCCACTGAGTTTCAATCAAAACAGCGTTTGTTCTTTAGCACAGTTACCTTGGTGAGTTTGGATGGCAGTAACTCTGCAAAAACAGAAGTTTCATAATAGCAAATATAGGCCATCAGAAATTCAGGCAAGCGAGTGTTATCTTTCTGTACATGCGCTAAAGCTATGGGTAGGATTTTAAAAACTATCTTGATCACTTAGGGAAAAAAAAAAATTGCTATTGATTTCCAATGGGATTTACACCTGCAGGTCATTTAGAGAGAGATTTTCAAGAAGTATTTAAGTAGGTAAACATCTAACAGAATTGAGAGAAACGAGGAGGTTATATTCTCAAGAGCTCTTCAGCACCTGCAGCGGCCAGCATCCAGCTGCTCTGCCATCTAGTCCAACCCTTGTCCAGGCTCAGGGCTACCCCAGTGTGACTGACATTGAGTCAGGGCACTCGTGTAAGGGAGCCCCAGAGACTGAAGCGCAAGGGGCAAGGTAAGCAGAAGAAAGAAATCACCTGAAACACCCATGAGGTGCCCACCCATCCTCCTTGTTATCCATAGTGCAATCATCTTTTTACACAGAAATCAAGGACAATGTCATGAACGGCAAAATATTTTCTTTTTAAAATTACTTTTTTAGGGAAACATGATTTCCTTAGAACATTTTCCTTTCAAGTGTACGTTCCTACCATCTTCAAATACAACTCAGTTATGTCTCAATTTATTGTGTAAAAAGGTACTTAATGTCAGTTAAAACATACATTAAACCTACCTAGAAAACTTACTGTACACACAGTTAAAATTTATTTGTACATGAGATTTAAGTTAAGGTTTAGCAGGCTTCTGTCATCTGTCCAACAATGTTTATAGAAGAAAAATACTCTCTCATGCTGCACTTGAGGCTGGGCACAAATTCCACAACGCTTCAAAAATGTGACAGAACTAAGATTTGAAAACAGGACACGAGCCCATTTCCTAACACAAGGCTCCTGAAGTATCCACTCACATCTCTTACCAAATCTCTAGTTCGCAAAACCCTCATCAGACGTAGGAATATATTCACATCCAACTTTTCTYCAGTTTAATCACATCAATGAGACTTAATGTTTCAAAAAATCAACACCTTATCCAGGGAAAAAGACTGGATCACAAGAAAGTCTCTTTGTTTGCTGAAAACAAAAGGATGAAAACTTTTCCAGACTTAACATGAGATATCTCCCGGTTTTATCTCCTTCGCCATGTTATGATTAAGGAATATGAAGTTTTTTGTTGCATTTTAATGTTGGCAAAATTAAGCACCTCATGGAAATCTGATACTCTGGGCAAATAAAAAAATTGACACAACTTTCTAGATCGAATGATTCCTCTCTACAGATGTTTGCTGCATCATGCAGTATATGATGAGCAGTCCCATACCAGGATTGTCCAACCTTTTTCAGCTTGTATGTCCCTAAATATTTTCAGTGAAGGACTTTTAACCAAAACAAAAAAGTATATAGTACAGTAAACGTAATGATAATTACTTTCCTGATTTATGTTTTTGGGATAGGCAAGTTGTTCTGGCTTCAGAAACACTCTGTTTTTCATTCTTCTTGAGGTTAGCCACACGGTTCCCAACTTTCCTTTGACAGCCTCCTCAGCTGCACAGAGCTATTTCTACCCCCGCCAGGCTTATCCCCCCGGGGGGCTCCTATTCTCAAGTTTAGGCTCAAGCCTGGGTGGAGAATTCCAGAAAGCTTAACTTACGCCTCTGCTTATAAACCCGGTGTAGGGCCCGGTTTGTAGCCATGCTAAAAGGTTTAGTCTACACCTACTACTTACTGAGCCACTGGGAAAAAGCCCAACATGTAAATAATCATATTTAAAGTATTATTATTTACTTACTAATTATTTCCAGAAGTTTTCTTCCTTTCATCTTTTGTAATCTGGGTTATGAGTGTATATTCAAAAAGAAGTATGTATAACATTTCAGTGGGGAAGTCTTGAAAGYGTAGCCACATCCATGATTTTTATTTCAGATGGGCAATTCAGCACAGCTTTAGGGAGAAAACAAAAGAGAACACTGTTTGGACACCAATAAAATTCAAGGTTGGGGTCTTCAAAATAGAGGATCAGCCTTGTCAGCTCACCAAATCCAGGATCTGGAGTTGCACAGCTGTATCTTTTAAATGAAATCATCAGTATTAATTACTATTAAATATCATAATAGAAAAACAGGGCAGACTGGGACTACCTAGTCCCTCTGACTGTTTCAAGGTGGGATTAACTATACCTGCGAGCTTCTACTCATGTCAACCCCCAATCTTCCTTGCACCAATTTAAAGCCATTGCTTTTATCCACCATATTTGAAGATAGCCCCTTCCTCTCTGAAACGGTCTCTATGTACTTGAAAATTGTGATCATTCCTTTTCTCCCACTCCCAGATTTTTCTTTCTTAATCTAGATAACTTTTTAAAAAATTTTTTATTTGTAGGTTATGTTCTTTACTAAGAAGAACATGTTATTCTCCTCTGGATGCTCTCCAAGTGTGCCACATTGCTCTTAAAGTATAATATCCAAAACCAGCCACAGTGCTCCAGCTGAGGTTTGATCAACGATGGGTGGAAAAAGGATCTTTCCATGTGTCTTGCAATCTATATTTCTGTCTGTATTCCCCACTCTTATGAGATTCAGGGGGAGTGCTGGCAACAGCACAGTTATGATTTATGTTTAGTATACTCCCAAGACCCTTTTCTGAAAAAATGCTACCTAACATTTATTTTTCATCCTCTGTTGGGAGGAATAATCAACTAACAAATGTATTGCATCTTATTTATCTTTATTGTATCTTACCCAGTATTTTTAATCCATTTTTCCAGGTCTTTTAAATTCCAAATAACCTTTGTGYGCTCTTGCAATCTCTCCCACCTTGAGTCATCTTCAAGTTTAACTCCCACTTCCATTGCCTAAGTCAGAGACCAAACGGATCAGCATTAAAACAGCCAAGATGTCTCTGATGCTTCACCCCAGCTAAAAGGCCTGTTTCAGTGTCAGAGAAAGTAAGGTGGCCTGACACCTCCATGAGGAATCGGCATAGGCTGTTACTTATTTCTTTGCTATTCCCCCCATTACTTATCAGTCTTTTTACGTGTGCTCTTCCTAGGAACTGGCTTCAGGCTGGGCAATCTGCAGCTGCCACAATCCTCCGCTTTTCCCATTTTTTTCCTGAGTTATCCCATTTGCCCTTTAAGAGCTTTACCCATCTTCAGAAATATTCATGGTGTTCTAACACAACTTTAGTCAATTTTTAAGTATTCTAGGCCCAGCTGATTTTAAAATATCTAACTTAGGTTAAGAGCACTTACCTATCCTTACTCTTGGAGGAGATCAGTATTGCAACTAGTACCTGCTTTTACAACACATTGTGAAGTTATGCAAAAGCTATACACTAGTCATGAAATTTGATGTTTGACTTTTGTAAGCACGTATCATATTTCCAGAAATACTGGTGGGACTCTATGCCTATGTTTTAGATGTATTCAGCAATTTATTAGCGAGTGAAGGGTACAACATAGGATTGTTCAACGGCATTCCTAAATTTTGATCTGACCTTCCTTGCAAGAATTAAGGTTCAGAATTAGCTGAACACTATTCTGAAAGCAGAAACCCAGTTGTTTACTGCCAAATCTATAGGCTATTGATGAGCAGAGAGATTTGTTACTCCATAACTTGTCCTCCCCCCATATTTATTGATCAGTATCTAACAGCTGTATTATCACTCAGATTTCTTGCTTTGTGAAGTGACTGATGTCTGCAGCAATTCTATCAATGCCTTTTATTCCAGCCATGAGAGAAAGGAAATGGGATGCTAGCRAGAGTCAAAGATAACATCAGAACTCAGTCTTAATTTAAGTGTGTAATCTCTAAAAAGCTCTGCTTTACCCATTTATTAGGGTAGAGAGACAAACTTAGCACACATTTCTGGTGACCATTACTAGTGCCTTGTTAGATGACTGCTCCGAATACCTCCCTGCAGGTGACCCCACTGCCAGCAACCACAGAGCATTGGTTAAAGTCTGATGAAGTCGCAGCTATAGGATGCTCCAGATCCAGGGAACGGACATAGCAGAGAGAAGAAGAAAACGCGAGTATTAAGCAGTGCCATCTAGTGTAGTGCAGGCTCTCACTGACAGGGAAGGGAGCCGGCCTCCAGGCGTTGTTTAGCCTTTAACTGGAAGAGAATCACAGGACTAAACCCATACATACCACAGAAGGGTTTTGATGGCAAATACAAGTAAAAGATGCCACAGTGGTTTTGTGCCTTTTAAGTTCTGCCTGATTTGCACCCTGGCTACCCAGATCTTTTTTTTTTTGGATCTTTGCCTGAACTACAAAAAGGGGGAGCATGTCTGCATAAGCCTCTCTATAGATTTGAGCATTCATACTGCCAGCTTAAGAGACCCGTTTGAGCACTGCAATGACAGATGGTAAGAACTTGGTTGGAGGGAGCTACCAAACCAATTTGTGTACAGCACCTGGTACTGCAAGGCTTTAAGGGAAGCTCTAGCAAGATTTGGAGCCCCTGATAGTACAGATGCTTTCACTAGTGAATTAGAAGAACTCCTACAGAACAGGTTAACACACTCCCTAGTTTTAGACATTGCCCATCCTATACAGAGCTCTGCATTGCATGGTGGTAAACTCTCCACATTCCTTATTAGAGTTTACAGTTGCAACATAGTTCACAGACAAAAATATAGATAAAATCCTCTATGAAATCACATCAATTGCTGTTAAAAGACAATGGACACATACCACAGTCAAATGTCCCACATAGGTCAGCAAGGATTGCTGTAGTAGAATAACCTTTGCAACAGCTGTTTGTTTTCTACTCAGCAAGCACCTCCTCAGTCCTCTGTTTCCCTTGAGCAGGCTGGCAGACTAGCTAGCTGAACTGACTACAGGCAACGCTTTCTGAGACTCTTCCTAAAGGGACTAAATCAATCAATCACAAACATAACTCAAAGCCAGGTAAAAGAGGTAAGCCAAATCTTACCACCTTCCAGCTCTCTACCATCACCTAGATAGCAGGCAGATCACCCAGTTTTGCAAAACAGAGCCTCATCCTTAACATGACACTATCTCTTTAGCTCTAGCAGGCTCCCTCCTTTAAGTAAGCTGCTTGTTAGCCTTATCTCATCAGCTGGGAGACAGCTGATTAGCTACAGGTAGAGGCTAAACCCATCATCTGAAAGTCCCATCTCACATGTGACCTGATGAATTATATTTTTTTTAAATGTGTGGAAAATGCCCGTCTTCCTAAGCACATACTTTGAGAATTACAGGTTACTAAGAAACCGGATGAAATTATGTGACCTGTGTGATACAGAACAATAGGTTAGATGTGAAATTGGCTTCTTCCTTCTTAAAAACTATTGGTTTTATTGGCATTTTGGTTTGAGCAGTACAAGCAATGCTTCAACTTGTGCCTGAGTTGTAAAACTACGTGCCCTACTACATGAGAGCATTATTGTCACAAAGAAACTGTCTCTTTAAAGGAAGTAATTTCTTTGAAAATGGTTATCTATGGAAACGGGCAAATTAAAGCTTTCGAAGTTTTCAGTTCTCCGTTTGGGCTTCTAAAGTAATCACCTCTGCAGATAAATATAAGTGTATGTCTGTTGTTATCCACAAAACAAATATTTGGAAGTGTACTGAAAAGTAGAAGAAAGTGGGAGCATGACACCCTAGGTAGGACAAGGGGACAGGATGGGCGAAGCATGCAATGGCCGGACGCTCCCCACCTGCTGCTTCGCCCCCAGCCCCACCTCTGCCCCTGCAAAGCAGGGAACCACAGGAGAGATTTCTTCTCTCCCCTCTGCTCTTCTGCTCCACTACCCTGTATCTTTGCAGGTTTGCCTGGTCTCCAGAGGGGCTGATCTCCGGGTTGGAAAATGCTGCCTAAACACTTCACCGGCCTTGGGAGGGGGAACGACAGCGTCACCGGCCGTGGGAGAGGCAGCGGCTGGCGCCTGCGTGCTCTGCAGCGGGTTTTCCAGCAGGTTGTGGGTGCGCGACCTGCCTCCCTGTCCCCTCAGAGAAAGGCACATCCGTGCCTCTCGGCCTCATTCAGCTGGGAAGCTGCAGGGGAGGAAGCCGCCATGCGGCTCTCCCGTGCCAGGCTCATTACACCCGGCTCTGGCTGAGGCCGGCAGCAATTATACAAAACCCCAGAAGAAAGTGGCCTGACTTTATGCTGCCCGGTCATTAAAACCTCCCTCCTTTACAGCAAGATCTTTGAAGAGCGCATGCCAATATTGTTGAAAAGATGTCATTTATTGAGAAATCTGGAAAAGATGTCTCTTGTTATTCCATCATGGATCCCCTGTCAAAAACCTGATGATGAGGAAACAGGGTCAAGTATCCCACTGTGGGCTCTTAGAAGGTGCTGCTAAGAGCAGGTAGCTTCTGCCATCCTGATGCCTCAGGGACCGCCTGGTAGACATGCCCTTGGATTTGGCCCTGTGTATAGACTCAAGGTGCAAGCTAAACGTGGTCGTGGTTTTTACATTTTATCACTGTGTAATTTCAAAATGCTTTTTCAGAGCCTGTGTAAAGCAGCCAGGCATAGCATCCCCCTGAGAAATTTCGCTGTACAATAAGTGATTTTTACCCATATTTCCCAGCGGCAATCCAGTTCCCAAGGCAGGTGCGATAGTGGGGGTGGAGGTCTCAGAATAGACAATTCCCTTATACCCAGTACACCTCTCACACGGTATCGATAAACCTAAAGTGTAGGTTTGTCTAGCAACAGTGATTCACATTAGAAACTGGAGCAAGCTTCGGGGAGGGGGTGATTGCAAAATTCCCACATAAAAAAAAACATTTTTCAAAGTTAAGTGTGAAGCGGTTAAGTGTTAGCAGTGCCAGAGCCCAGCCTAGCAGGGATCTGTCAGTATTGCCCTGCATTGATGGTTTTTTCCCACTAACTGAAGGGTTCTGAGTGAGTTTATCTTGAACATCCAGACCGCACCCACCTCATTGAGCACCCTTCTCAAAGGGACGGTTGTTCCTTGCTGTTAGCAAAATTTCTGACTAAATATTTAGTGATCGCTATCAAAAAAATTCAGCTTGCGAAATAAAAAAATCAGGTCATTGTGGATGTCCTGAGCAAAATTACGCAGGATGTCATGTCAAAAGCAGGAACTGCCCCAATAGCACCCTGATCTGGGCTCACTCTCTAATCGCCCATAATTGACCCAATATTGCAAATAGGTGAGGTTCTGAGTGCTTTTTTATTCTTCCAAAGTTGCTGTTACCTGTTAAATTGCACTGCAGATAGCAGCAATTTTCCCTCCTTCTCCCTCATCCTCCAAGAATCTCTAATGCTTTACAATGCATCGCCACTTATTGCTCATTTTGCCACCCAAACACTCGCATAGAGCTGACTGACTAATCTCTGCTGTTAATGCACATCGATGGTAGTCAGATCACTCATATTGGAATCACTTGTACCCTGTGCAAGCAGGGTCTCATTCAAGTGTTCAAAATGCTAGTCCAAGCGTAGCTCTGCATTACAGTCATTTAGTAAATGAGTGATTGTTTTGGTCTTCAGAGGAAGGTGGAGAAGTGAGTATTTTTGTTTTCTGTTACAGTGTTTCTGCCACCTAACTTGAACAGAAAAAGAAAAAAAGTGATACCCAGAGTCTAACTCTTTTCTTCTCTTACTTTTTGTCTGGTTAAAATTGAAGTTTTTTTTTTTTTTTTTTTTTTTTTTTTAAATTATCTTCATTATATCTTGATATGAAGTTAAGAAAAGTGATTATGAGTTGATCTTTCTTCAGAAAGAGATGGTGCATGATTATAGCAAACAGATTCAACTTGATCACAGATAAAATTCATAAAAGGATATATTCTGTGAAGGAAGTAACGGACATCAATAGTTCAACCTGTGAATTCTTTTAACTATTTTTTTACTGCTATTTCTACCCATTTGAACTTCCAGACCTAATGTGGATGGAGAGGGCATTATTTTTATAAACAAATTTGTCATCTCACTTTGTTAAAAAAAAAAGAAAAAACAGTGAGAAAATTTAACAATTGGTTTTCTCACCTTTGCTTTAAAGTGCATGTTTTACTGTGTATGATCATTGGTTTTGTTTTATTTCTCAAGTACTCTGTGCTGTATGTAAAATCAGTTCTATTAACAATACTGTTTATGCAGTAAGAGCAGTAGCACTGTGGCCATGGCAGTTCAAAGACACAAAGTTTGCAGGAAAAAGTAACTAACCTCTTTGATTAGGACAAGTGTTATATTCGTTTCTCCAGCTGTAATAAAAGACACTCCTTCCCCTATCTTGACTCTTCTATATAGCTATGTATGTTGTAATGACTTCAGATGAACTATACAGAACTGCCCAGAGCTACACTTTGAAGTAATGTTTATTTACAGTTCCCTGTATAGTTGGTCTCCATGACTTACYATCAAAATATTGAAAGGGTTCTCTTTTTCCTTGTGAGCAGTAATTTTCTAGGTCAAGTAACATTTGCATTGAGCACTGCTCAGAGACAGACACTCTGCTGGATTTAGATGGTACGGTTTGATGCAGTGGCTGGGAAGATCTTGGACAAGTATTGAAACAAAAAACTCTCTGCCTATTTTAAAGTGGATTTTTCCTTCTTATTTCATACGCCTCGGTGAAAGGTGATCAGGAATAGAGAGGTCCTGGTCAGAGAGGTCCAATAGTGTCTTACCTTACATTTAGTTCTGCATAACAAAATCCATGGAGAACTATTAATTGATATTTTTGGATATTTTCAGCGTGGCAAATGCAGCACCATTTTGGTTCATCCAGTGGAATTCACTGAAATCCAAGTCAAGGTGTCTGCTGGCTTCAGCAGTGGCAGGACCTCATTCTTTACATTGGGTCTGGGATGTAATTTACAAAAGAGCCTAGAAAAATCAGGAGCTCACATTCCACTGGGATGGAGAGGGAGTGGGGCATCCCGCTTCCCCCTGCATCCCCATGGCAAACTATAACCCACGCGCCTTTTGGAAACGGCTACCGTCAGTTAGACGTCAGCTCCTCAAGTAGTGGAGGAATGGTGGGGTGAAATGCAATGCTCTGTGCTGGACGTACTCAGGCTGGATGATGATTAGGGGTTCCCCAGCCTTAAAATCTTTGAATCCATATGCCAGACAGAATGCCCCACCTAAACAGCAAGCATGTAGTTTATGTTATAGTCCTTCACTGTAAATTTCCCAAGCAAATGTAAACGAAGGGAAAAATGTTTGAATCATACTTACTAGTTACAGAAGGAGAATACAGGATATTAGCTATTTGGTGCAAGTTTATAGATCACAAAGCTGGAAAGATGATTCGTGATCATCTATTTTTTTCCCGTATTACACAGGTTACAGGACTTTCTTGAATTAACTCCTGTAGGAACTAGAGCATTTCTCTGAGAAAATCAATCATTTTCAACTTCAAAAGGTCTAGTGATGGAGAATCCATTACAATCCTTGGTAAATTGTTCTAATAATTAATTACCTTCCATGTTAAAATGTGACTAGTTTCAAATTTCACTGGTTCTTGTCAGAATTTTTTCCACTTGACTGAAATGCCATATATTATCAAATTTCTACTCTTCTATTCTATTTCTACAGGGAGACAGAAATTTATAAATTATAACCAACTCTCCCCTTAACCCTGTCTTTGTTAAGCTAAATAGATTGATCTACTTAAGCCTCTCATTGAAAGACATCCCTTCCCGTCTTGCAGCCCTTCTCTGAACCCCTCTGTGTTGGCCACCAGTCCCCGATGGGGGACTCCAGAAGGCAACACTACTTCAGTCACCACTGCACCTCTGCCGATGCAGAGGCAACACAGCTTTACTCTGAGAAATCCTGCAGCAAATACGGGGCGTTGACCCTTTGACTCACATCCTTGGATTGAAATTTCACATTTAGCAGATTATTCACCATTACTCTTGATCTATTTTATTTTTTTTTAGAGAGCCTTTACACATATGAATGAGACCCCAATACTATAAATGTATATACCGAGCCCTGATGTGAGTCTGGAGATCCTAAGCATAGTTATGCTCAGTCAGAAACGGGGCTGATCTGGCAGGAGCTGTGTGCAACAAAGAAAATTATTTCTTTGAAGAAGGGGGGCATGTCAACTGCTTCTCTAGATACACTAAACTGTGCCTCAGACATGGAGAACAAAACACAGCAACCCCCTTAACAGACTATTTTTCACATGTACGCCAAGATCTGTGACCGTTGCTTTGTTTCCCTTTGTTTGGGATTTTTCTACAACATTCCACATAGTCTTTTTGGATGCGTCTCTTCTCCTGTTTGGGAATGGTACCTACCATGGCCAGGACACCCAGCAATAGCAGAGAGAGTTACAGACAGAGAGATATCTGGAAAGGTCTTTTACCTTTAGTTATCCTTTAGAATATATTTCAAGCTCAGCCTTTAAAATGGGCCGATGAGCAAACTTCTTGTGTTATATCTGTGCTTTGGGAAGGTTTTGAGAACAGAAGTGATACAGTTTGCCTTCAACACACAACGATTATTTCCTGCAGTGTGTTTGCAAACCTGCTTTCTGTTTTCTAGGGATACTGCATCTACAGATAGCTTTATTGTATTTTAATTCATTCTCAGAGGCCTGTAGCAAGTGATGGGCTAAGGAATCACCTCTTCCATGAATCCAGACGTGTAAATAAAAATGACAGAAAAAAGCTTGGTGAACAATTGGGCCAGCCAGCATGAGCTAATGTATGATGGACAAGTTTTGGTCTAGCCTATGTTCTTTTTCTGTTTCCTCTGATTAATTAGCAAAATGAAAGCACAAAATAGAAAGCCACTAATATGCCAACAGGTAGCTTTCTGCCCATGCCAAGCACAACAACAGAGTGGGTGGTTACAGAGTGGGGAGTCTTGCAAGTTTGGAGGCAAAGGCTGAAATGGCTTTCTCCTTCCCAACAGAGACTGGGAAGCACCATGGCAGTACTTGACCTTACAGAGAGAGTATATATCTTTTTAAAAAAAAAAAAACAACAAAACAAAACCACAGCAGAAACAGTAGAATAGCTTCCTAAGCTACCCTGCCTATGGCCATGCTCATCTCTACCTCCCCGGTCTCTGGCAGGACTGAGTAGTGAAGGCAAGGTGTTGCTTATGAAGCTGAGTGCGTTACGCGATGAGTAAAATTCCCCTACTGAGTCATCATTTCTCTAGCATGTAGTATCTGTATAACAAATTGGCCAGAATTTCAACACTGCATATGGCTTTTTCACACATGAACACATTTTTTATCACATATTTGTTTGAATGGGGATATCAATTTCAGAAAACAAAGTACACCTCTGGTTCAAAAAATGGCTGTGGGAAGTACACGGAGCTCCAGTTTTACTTTCTTTCATAAGAACCATTACGCAAAGTTCAATCGGAAATGTATGAAAATATATAGAGCTTAACACTGCAAAGTTCAGTATGTGTTAAACAGAGTGAGGACTTTGCTAAGGCAGCATTGTTCTCTGTAGGCTAGTGGTCATAAATACAAATATTCATGCAATCCTTCACATTTCAGGCATACTGCTGTCACTACCGAGGTTCTTCACTAAGCATTTATTTCTGTTTCAGAGCCTTGAAGCATTATCTAATGGGCTGGTTTTTTTCAGATGGTCTTTTCCTTTTGGGAAGCGAGAAATCAAAATTATGTAAGAGAACATGCTAGTTCAGGTGAACCACTCAGGCTTTAGCAGCAATGGACAAGCCTCAGAGGTACCGTGGAGACTTGTGAGCATCCAAAAGATAAGGCACCGGGATCATTTTTGTTAAAGCCACTTTTGCATTGCTTTATATACTAGAGAGTGTTCATTAAATGGTTGGGGACAGCGGGCGGAGAAATGCCACTGCTTAAAAGAAGTCCTTCCTGAAACAAAGCAGGCATTTTTGCCGCCTCTTGCTCCATCTCTACCTCTCTTTCCTTATCCCACCTCAGACTGAGGGGCTGTATCAACGGGGTGCCTGGGCAGAGTGGTCACGGTGATGTCTGGCTCCATCTACACTGTTGTAAGACTCTGATTGTGGATTTTTTTCTGAGTAACATGAATATGGGATTAAGGAAACACACAGGCACACCGAGGTCTAAATAGACCTGCTTCTAACAGCAAATAACCCGTCTTGGTATAGATAAATGCCATCATTTTGGCAGACCTCCAGAGACAGAGCACAGAGGGGCAGTCCTGGGCTCATACCTCGTTTAATTCCTGAGTGCTGTCATCTTTCACACTTAGTGCCTCCTTGCCGCACTGCTTGCAGTAGGGCACAGCTGGTTAGAAATCAGAGCGCCACAATTATTTCCCAGTTGTTGCAAACTATAGTGGATTTTTGTCTCTTTCAGCAGGTTTCCAGATTGACATAAAGGGTTGGGAGAGCCCTGGAGCGTGGGCGAAATATGGAACAGGTGTTTTGCAGACCATCCTTGACTAAATGTTACAAGGTACTTACAGTAGGTGGGACCTGTGAGGAGATCCTCTCCAGGCCTGTATTCCTAAGCTGGCACATGTGCAGGACACAATGACCACTATCTCCAGCTCCCTATCCTCATGATGTTCAACAAGGCCAAGGGCAAGGTCCTGCACCTGGGTTGGGGGACCCCCTGGTATCAATACAGGCTGTGAGATGAAGGGACTGAGAGCAGCCCTGACGAGAAGGACTTGGGGGTACTGGTGGATGAAAAGCTGGACAYGAGCCRRCARTGTGYGCTTGCAGCCCAGAAGGCCAACCGTACCCTGGGCTGCATCAAAAGAAGCRTGGCCAGGAGGTCGAGGGAGGTGATTCTGCCCCTCTGCTCTGCTCTGGTGAGACCCCACCTGGAGTACTGCCTCCAGCTCTGGAGCCCTCAGCACAAGAAAGACATGGACCTGTTGGAGCGGGTCCAGAGGAGGGCCACAAAAATGATCAGGGGGATGGAACACCTCTCCTATGAAGAAAGACTGAGAGAGTTGGGGTTATTCAGCCTGGAGAAGAGAAGGCTTCGGGGACACCTCTCAGTACTTAAAGGGGGCTTATAAGAAAGATGGGGACAGACTTTTTAATAGGGCCTGTAGCAACAGGACAGGGGGTAATGGTTTTGAACTAGAAGAGGGTAGATTTAGACTAGAGATAAGGAAGAAATTTTTTACAAGGAAGGTGGTGAAACACTGGAACAGGTTGCCCAGAGAGGTGGTAGATGCCCCATCCCTGGAAACATTCAAGGTCAGGTTGGACAGGGCTCTGAGCAACCTGATCTAGTTGAAGATGTCCCTGCCCATGGCAGGGGGGTTGAACTAGATGACCTTTAAAGGTCCCTTCCAATCCAAACTATTCTATGATTCTGTGATCCTGGGCATTTTCTACATATAATGCCTCAAAATTCTCTACTTAATTGATTTGTGGCAGTGTCCTGCTGCCCTACAGGTGGCAGGGACCATCCTTGGTCAGGGATCCTCTCCTCACTCCTGAGGGGTGAGGGATAACCCAGTCAGGCAGAGCACACAGAAAGTAGCAGACCAACAAACAAACCACCCCAACCAGCCAGGAGAACCCTCCAAACCAAACTAAAACTGCTTCTTGGGTCTGAACCACTTTTACTTGCTGTAAATTAATGGAGATCTGCACCCCACTTCTATTTATAAATCCTCAGTTGTTCTGAGAATTCTTTTTATTTAATCAATTTGGTTGTTTGTGTTCACTTTTAAAATTAATGATCTTTCTTTTGTTGTTATTGTTCAGAATGGGGTTATACTTAACAGGAACAGAGAGACCAGCATAAGGAGTGTGCAATAGGTAAGCTGCATTTGGGGAGCGGGGAAAAGTCACATGAGGGCAGATACTATTTATACTGTTCTGCTGCTTAAAGTTGATGCTAACGGCACTGACTCGGTGTTTTGGTGGTAACTTTATTCAGGACATTGAAATGGCACATAAACGTTACCAAGTCAAAAGCTACCAGTAATGACAGTTTCTGAAAAGGTCATTTGTTAATGACCATTCTGGCACCCTACTCATATGACCGCACAATGTGCATGGTGCTTTCATTTAAAGACCATGGACAGCTTATAGTAAAACTACAGTGGTAAAAATTTGGGAAGTACTTTGAGCAAATTTCACCTGTGAAGCAAGATCAATTAGGTTAAGGAGCTGAAACCCATCAAATAGTGAAGGAGGTAATAATACCTGCAAGGAGAGGTGACACTCGTTTCTTCTGTTTTGGTCTTTAGCTAGCAATCTCTTTAATGTTGTGAAGTGGCAGGAGGACCCCATGCTGATGATGCAGAAGTAAAATTTGGATTTTACTTTTACATCAGATGCAAAAGTAAAATTTGGATGGTATTTTATACCAGGGAGGGATTAATGTTGTATTTTGCCAAATATTTCAGACTGAGTAATTCTCTTCTTCCTTTTTTCTTCCTCCACAGTTTCCTCCTATTGTAAGGAGGAGAGTGCCAGCTGGTTAACCACACCCCACTCCACTGTTGGCTTTGTCTAGTAGTGCCAGACACGAGGGCTATAGAGCCGTATCTGGAACTTTCTGGAAAAATTTCCAATTATCACATCTTCCTCCATGGCAATAAAGTTGAGAACACTAACAGACATAGGCTGCTAGCATTTTCAGCACTGCCTTACTAGCCCTGGCTTAGTTTAGACAACACACTGCATGATATTCCGGTAGCTGGTTTATATTAGTGTTGCTCTAGCTGAGAAAGATTCATTACCTGTAGAAAGAATAAAAAATCCTACACAAAAAAAAAAAAAAAAAAAAAGAAAAAAAAAAATCCCTTGTGCACACCTTCTCCTTTAGGATAAAAGCAAGCAAAGTTGAATGTTAAGACATCATTATAACATTAAAAAACATTCGATGCCCATATAAAAACCTTAACACATTTGAAACATTCTTTTTTTTTTCCACTGCATGTCACATATTTATTCCCTTTTCCTTTCTTTATTACTAAGGAAATGAGAACATTTGCATGAAAACAAGAGCTTAGATTCTTAAAAGTTTGTCTATTCCTGCTTATATTTTCCTGCTCTGAAGGGATCAGAGCCTTCTGTAGAGGGTACTGTAATTGCTTCCAACCCAACGAGCTGTGATGAATAAGAAGCAGGAACTTTTAAACAAAGACCCTGTTTTCATGCAAATATTCTGAGTAATACAGCATAGAGTAAAAGAAATATGTGAAGTTATGTTTTGCARAACTGCTACTTAAAGCAAAGCAGCTTTGCAGAACGAAGCCGAGTCTGAATTTTTCCAACTGCAGTAAGGGAAAGTGAGTTTGAGTATTTTCCATAAAAGATTCCAAATGTCTCCAAACAAGATTGTTAAAAGGCAAAGATGGAATATTATTTTATTAGTATTATTATAATAATTATTATAGTATTATAATTTATAATTATATTATATTACAATTATTATATTATTTATTATTATTATAATATCCCAGTATTGTTCTCATCAGCATCATCAACATCACTCTATGTGAAAAGATCCTAACCAGAATTATGGCACCATTCTCCTGTTTCTTTATAAACCCAGGAACATACAGCCTCTTTCCCCAGAATATTTAGCAATCTAGTATGTTCTTATAATCCATCTCTGAGTCATTGCCTTGGTCTACCCCTCCTTAATTTTCCAAACTCGGCAGTAACTGACCAAAACCTACTGAAAAAAACAGAGACGAATATTGGAATGGGAAACAATAGAGAATTTGTAGGAAACATTTATATTCAACAATAATGAATAGTTTAGGCTTTGCTTCACGATAGCTCACTCAGTAGATAAATCAACAAACAGGAGGCGTTCATTTGCTTGCAGTTCTCATACATTAATACCACCAAGTATCCACCTCTCTAGTTTCTGATCTTCTAAGCAGCAAACACCTTGGAGTTACCATTAAGAATAACCTTCTAGAGCGGTCCTTTGCCAGTAATATTAGTAGGTGGAACGGTGACTATTTTCTCCTCGTGGAAGCTGTGTCACAGCACAGTCCTACCTCCCCAAATGTAATGAGGTGACTGATTATCCAGCCGCTCGGGGGATTTTGTCACGTACCCGAGACCAAAGGAAGACAGCACAGACAAGCCCATGCAGTGCGTGAACACCGACTTCTGCCTCCATGAGCGTTAGGGCTGGCAGTGCTCATCGTTGCCGTAAAGGACGCGACAATAGACTTCCACTGAAATTCTCTCCAGAAGACAGGAAAAGTGCTAGCAGGTACGCAGTTTAAAGTAAATCATTTGGAGTTGCGGTTTCTTTATTCCTCAGCGCATCTTCTCTCAGTTCAGTAAGGATGATTTTCAGTCTGCACAGAAAGCGGACTTTCCATCGTAACTCATGGACATGGCAAGTTAGACGTGTCAAAATCATTTTTCCAACTATGTCGGTGAACAAAAAAACAAGAGACAGAAAATTCTTACCCTCAAAGGCTACCCTTAACCATCCAATAACTCCATATCAAGCACTGTGCTGAAATACGGTGCATGTTTTCTAAACACTCCCCTTTGGCAGAAGTCAGATGACAGATTCCAGCCAAAAGCCTTCTCTTTTTTTCAGCAAGTTTTAAAAACTTGAAAGTGTCTTCTCAGCTTTTTCTATGGACTCAGTGCTACGTCACCACCACACTGTAATTTCATCTGGAAACATTGGTAACTTCAATGAGAGACATCAAGCCCCATTCTGCCTAAGTCCTCACTTTCTATTGCCAGTGGACTTGTTAGAGCTGATAATTCCAAAAAACCAATATTTATAACTTATTCATGATTTATTTTAAACCTCTTTCACAGCCTGATGCACGAGGCAATTTAAATCGCCAAAACTCTGTTTTGCAACTAACACTTCATTACACTGAACGGAAAAGTTCACACATCTGTTGGTGCTGTATTGTTTCGGGCTGGCTGCAGAGCAAACAATCCAGCAATGCCATAGGAAGGCTGTCTCCAAACCAGAGGACAGAAACTTTCCTTTTCTGACGAAGGCAAGCGAGTTCTGCAGAATGCAGAACGCAGAAGAGCCTCAGTCCATGGCATCGAAGGACCGACACAGCCCCTCTCCCCAAGGATGCTAAGGGAGTTTCTTCAAGTTCAGCTGAGTAACGGGGTGTCACTCGAAGTCTTGACAGAAGGAGGGTCTGTGCAAGCCCTTTTCACTGCAAGAAGATTCTGGTCTGTGTTATTCAACCCTGTTATTTCTGATACCAAAAAACCAGAACGGTGAACCTAACCTTATGTAATTTTCCCTATTTAATCTTATAGTACTAATTTCAGAGTCTCAGATGATTTAAAAATTGGAGATTAAAAATCTGCATTCTAAACTCACCATATAAATTCTGCTGAAATTACTATAGACATATATATATATGGACATATGTAATGAGTATAGGTTATGCAAATATAGTCTACAATGTATATTTATATAAAAGTGAAGTCATGTACCATTCAATTGACCTTGTTTAGATCACCAGTTCTTTATGGTAAGCATCATTTTTGTGTCCTGTGCTGACCCATTGCCTGGCATGGTGGGGTTCCAGGATGCTCCTAGGACTTCTGGTCAGGTGATTAACGGAAGCAGTAATAAAACATCTGTACCTTCCACCAACAYGAATCAAAAATCCTAACTGTAAACCAAAGAAACAAATGCAGCTGAGTTAAATATTATGCTAGTTTCTACTCTCCATCCCCACTCCACACCACAGTTGGTTTTCATCCACTTTTCTTTGTTCTCTCTCCTGTCATTAAACAGTTTGAAAAAATAATGAATATTTTTGGTTTTTTTCAAGGCATGGTCCAAACTTGACTGAATTTAGGAATTTGTCTCTGCTGAGAAGGCACATGGGTCTTTACATGATCCAAAGCGGTACTCCTGGATATGGAATTATTTTCTGATATACTAAAGCACTCCTGCTTATTTCAAGCATTTCACTCATCCATGCTCTAACTGCCTGGATCACCACTCCTGGCTACGTCACATCTTCCTTTCCCCCCTTGCTTTGTGAGCTTACTTTGGATTCAGGCATAGCACAGTATCAGTGTGATATGGAAGTTACTGAGAGACCCTCAGCAGGAGGTTGGTTTGAGAACAATTATCTGACAGAATTGTTTAGCAGTGCAGCCCAACCGATGTTATGACCCTTTTTCTAAATGTAGATATAATGGCACATTAAAGTAATGTTACATCTCATAAAGCCTGCTGGGTGAGGGAGCAGCGAGGTTCCCCTCGTTTCCCTTCTGCACAGCAGTTCCTTTGTTACCGCCTCTCCTCCAGATCCTGTGACGGACGGGAGTCCCACGCTCCTCCAACACTAAAACGGGGCTGCCAAGATAATTTACAGGCCCTGTGGCCGACAAAAAGTCTCAGGCCTCCTTGGGTTATCTCTAAGTCCTCCTTTTCTCCGCCCATTGTGCCAGATTTTACAGATGCCAGGAAAGGTTTTGGCAACACAAACATCCTTCAGCGCGCCGCTTTTAAACAAGTCTTCTCCCGGCTTCGCCTGTGTCTGTGGCAGTGTTTCTAGACAGCAAGCAGAAAAGCAGAGAGTCAACACAGGACCCGGGGGAGGGAGAGAGGAGAGGAGCAGAGCGACGGTGGGCGCGAGCTGGGTCAGGCAGGGAGATGGAGGCCGGGTTGAGGTGCCCACGCATGGGGCCGGCCCGATGGACCAGTGTGGTCTGGCTGGGGCATGCGAGGAAGGGCTTCTCCTGTCTCTCTTAGCATCTTCCCTTTTTGCACTAGAAATCCAGGCTCGGCATAAACACTTTTGCTGGCACCGCAGCCCACAGCAGCCTTTTCCTGTGGGGTGCAAGGTGGTGAAAGTGGACCGTGCTCGTCGCTGCCCAAGCCTGGGCAGGAAAAATCCACAGCTGCCTTTGCACCGGGTCCTTCCAGGCCCCGAGTGACTGGAAACCCAGGCACAGGCAAGGTTTCTGCAACAGAAAGCGAGTTAAAGCTTGGGAACCCCACAACCCCCTTCATTTCAGCACAACCGAAGAGAAAAGGGCAGGTCCCTGGGTTTAATTTGATTTCGGCCTCCCCTTCCACCCAGCAACCCAGCACGACAAACGCCGAACCGGGAGGCGGCCGCCCGCGGCGAGGAAGCAGGGCGCGGTAGCAGGGCGCGGTGCCCCGGCGCAGCCCGGGGTGCGATGCCGCCGCTCCGGCCGGCCGAGCCCGCGCCCGCCCGCCCGCGGGGCCCCAACGCGGAGCCGGGTGGCGCGGGGGGTCCCGGAGGCGAGAGGCGATGCGGGGAGCG